>JAXCGZ010020415.1:0-5000 GCA_037179515.1 Halocaridina rubra
TTTAATACTGTGAGTTATATATCTAAATTTGTTTTTTACTATTTTTTACTGTTTTATTACTCTTAGGCTAGGAAATACTTTTTTTATCAATAAAATAATGAAAATTTCAATATGTACTAATTTACGTAGGTTCGACCCTTTTCGTTTTCCGAAACGCTGATACCGGTATCGTATTTTACATGGTGCAATACTGTTAGTATTTATGTTTTTTACTATTTTTTACTGTTTTATTATTCTTAGGCTAAGAAATAAGTTTTTTATCAATAAAATCATGAAACTACTGGAAATATAAATATATATGCTAGCTCATGTAGCTGCAACCCCAATACATTGTACGCTATCGGACACTATTTCACATGATGCAATACTGTGGGTTATACTGTATATCTAAATTTATGTTTTTTACTATTTTTAACTGTTTTATTATTCGTAGGCTGGGAAATAAATTTTTTTTATCAATTAGATAATGAAATATGTTTTTTTTCAATATAAAAATGAAAATACTGAAAATTTTTATTTTTTTAATATTTTAATATTTTTGCATATACCCCCCCAAAAAAAAATTGCCAAAAGAAATTGCGGTACAGTGAAAACGCGATACAGCGAAGGATCACTGTACGTTCGGTTCTGGCACCAGCCACGTTAGGTGAAAAACCACGAAGTAGGAGCACCATATATATATATATATATATATATATATATATATATATATATATATATATATATATATATATATATATATATATATATATATATATATATATATATATATATATATATATGATTGTGACAAAAGGATGGGCAAAAAAATAATAAAATAAAACAGCCTTTATTGGGCCTGGGAATGAAGAATATATAAAGTAAAGAGAAACAGAGTTGGAGAGTGTAATCACCTGTCAGATGTAAAGGGATTATTGTGACAGAGTGTTTCGCTCAAAGTCACCAGAGGCTGTTAGATGCCTTTATTAAATAAATTAGTAACATAACTGTTATTTTCTAACTAAAAAAATAATTCCCACTTCTTGACTTTTGCAGATTATGATTATTTGCAATTTGTATTTTAGCTTAGAGCTAATTCAAAATATACCTTATTTACTCTTCTTGTACGTGTAGAAGTATAGCCCCGATATAAAGGCTGCTCCTATTTTCTGTCTGCTACGAGCCAAGAAAATTATGAGATATTAAAACCAGTAACCTAACTTTTCATTATTATTCTCGTTTTATTTTATATGCTTCCACTTGTTGCACCTAAAAATACTGTCTCTCCCTTGCATCTCTGCTATAATTGCCTGCCAGGGACCACCACTAAAATAGTCCTTAAAATGATATCAGAGCCAATTACTGCTCTAGAAATGTATCCTACAGATGAACTCACCAGGAGGGACAATGAGACGCTCTCTTTTGGCGCCGAGACTGCCCGGAGGCAACATCTCGCCTGGGCAGTCTAAGTTTATTTCAAATCTTAATTACGTGGCATCTTCACAGGAATTTATCTAGCACAACAAGGTGAGGGATAGTGTATGGTAAAGCTCGTGGGTCAAGCAAATTGGTTTATTTTCGAGAATTAGTTACATTCGTTACTGGATAAATCTTATGGATTTTTATTCTCATTTCATTCCAATACACACGAAATTTTGTAGATTACCAAACTGGAATCTCACATGCCAAAGTTAATTCCTTAACCTGTAAATTACAGCTGATATATATTGCTGAGAAGTTTCTTTTCACTGAATGTGATAAACGAAAATCTCATCCTCTGAAGACTGGTTATGAGCCCGTAAAAATCTATCTCTTTTTCCTAATAAATTCTAATTTCATTTCACCCCTTTCTATCATCGTAAATAAAGTGTTTTACGTCAAAAACTCGTCAATAAAGCTATTTGCTAAAGAAATTGCAAATATTTAAAAGGTAATTTTTCCCAGTTGGCTTTGCAAATATTTCTTGTTAACCACAATTTAATGAATGCATACCGTATTTATCTTGCTAATTCTTCATATGTTGGGGATAAAGTGTTTTGAGTTATAAGTTGCAAATACCTCAAAAGGTGGTTTTGCACCCTTTTTTTCCATTGCAAAGTTCTTGATAACTAAAAGTGAATGAATACTGTATTTATCTCGTAGATTCTTCCTTTATCCTAAATAGAGTGTTTTACCATATTAATTGTTAATCAGTAATAAGCATTGCAACTTTTGTGGTTGCCCACAATTTAAGGAATACATACAGTACTGTATTTGTCTTGCTTATTCTTCATTTATTGTGAATATATTGTTTTCTTTAAAACCAGTAAAGAATTAATGTTTTGTATGCTATTATGGTAGCATAAATATTTCTGGTTAGCTGTGAATAACCAATATATTTTTATCCAGTAAAATGACATTGGAAACTCATTATAGGTGTGCTCATGCTTTCAGTTTCCCATTATAAACAGTGTGTCATTTCTGTTTCTGAAATTGCAGTGTCCTGTATTCTACTCTGCCTGTGTGACAGAGGTAATCATCGAGTTGAGGCCAAAGTCTTGGCATACGTCCGTGGTGCCGGGAAACGAAATCGTGCTCATCACCTCCGGGATTCGAGGCAGCATTTCATAAAATTTAATTTGAGAAATTTAATTCAATTCTTTTAATGTCATTGCATTTCCAAAATTAAAAGAAAGTTGAATTCTGAGTTTCATTTAACCGACTAATAGTAATAGAGATGGGGTGTTCAAGTACAAATATCTGTCCTGTCTGTTTGTGAGCTCTTAACCGAGCTCGGTACTTTGAGTCCCCTTAGTAAAACAGAATCTTAACAACACTCTAGCATCCTAAACCCCCACAATTATAATAGATGTGTAATGAATATCCAATTCTCTGCTGGGTTTTAATATACCTCTGCATTACTTTCATTTTTATTATTATTATTATTATTATTATTACTGGCAGCAATAATTTTCCTTTGATGATGATTTTGGAGATTATTCTTATTATCATTATTATTACGAATTTGTCATTAAACCATTATTTTTACAATAAATAATGTAATTTTGGTTGAATGCACAAGAGTTAATTAAAGATGTGCAAAGACAAAGATATGGATGTTATAATTGTGGTGAGTTCAATCACCGCCAATCTAATTGTAGATTTGATCATAAAGTTAAATGAAACTTATGTCATGAATATGGTCATAAGAGTAAATTATGTAAAAATAATAATTATTATTAGAATCAAGGCCAAGAAGGCAGTGCCGATGTGAAAGTTACTTGTAAATCTAATGATACATTATCTGTTGTACATATATATACACAATCACTATTATGCCATATACTAGAAATTGAACTTATGCTTGTACTAGAAAATATTGATGTTCTTTGCATTAGCGAATCATGGCTGTATCCGTCAATTAATAATTCATTTATAAATATAATATTTATCGCTATGACAGTGGTAGAGGTGGAGGTGTATGTTTATTTGTTAAAAATTATTTGAAGGCCACTGAACTAAATCTTGAAATTGAGAAGCACGAGGGAGTGGAAGATAAATGGATCTCTGTCCAACGTAAAAAGTTTCCATCTATTATCATAGGCTGCGTGTACCGCCACCCTAAAGCCCCGGTAACTTCTTTTAGCTATATTTTGGACATTTTTAAGGAGATAATTTTAAAAAACAAACCAGTTTTTATATATGAGATTTTAATGATGATCAACTAAAAAGAGAAAATAAAATGAGTAGACTTATTAAGAATTTAAATCTAGAACAGGTTATAAATAAACCAACTAAAATTACTCCCACTTCAGCTTCCCAAATCGATCTAGTAATAACTAATTCCAAACATATGATAACTAAGTGTGACGTAATACCGAGCCCTATAGCAGACCACAAGGAAATTGTAACGTCCCTGAATATTCGCAAACCAAAGAGACAACCAATCTTTAAAACATTCAGATGCTTAAGATATTATTCACAAGAATTACTTTGTTGTTTACTTATGAATGAAGTACATAAATTAAATTAAATTCTAAATACCGATAATATAAATATACAAGTAAGAATTTTAACCAGTGTCTTATCATCATGTATAGATTGATGTGCACCACTCGTGACAAGAGAAATATTTCGTCCCCCTGCTCCTTGGATAACAGATGACATAAAAAAAATTATGAAAGAAAGAGACAAACTACAAAATGAAGCAAAACTACAAAGATATTATATCCCTTTAAGAGAAAAGTATAAAGAGCAAAAGAAACAAGTAAACTCATTATTAAGTAACAGTAGGAAACAGTATTACAAAAATGAATTCCAAAATGCTAAAGGCAATATCTCTGATACATGGAAAATTGCTAAAACCATGCTTTCAAATAACTGTAATAAAAATAGTAATAAATCAATTATACCCGATGAGGTAGATGTACATGCTAAAGCAGAAGAGTTTAATAATTTTTTTGCTGAAGTGGGGAAAAAACATTTGAAAAAACACAGGAAGAAATAATGAATGATAATAATAATAGTAATGATGATGATGGTAGTAGTAATAATAATAGTAATGTTAATAATGGTGAAAATAATAATAATAATGGTAATAGTAATGGTAATGATGATGATAATAATAATGATGGTGATAGTAATGGTAATGATAATAGTGATGATGATAATAATAATAATAATGTTAATTTTGAAGAACATAGTACATTCAAAAGAAGTATGGATGTCTTTAAACCTACTACAGTAGATTGTAATACAGTAATTTTAGTAATAAAAAATCTGAAAGACTAATGCATATGGATCAGATGGAATTTCTTTTCGTTTTATTAGAGATTCATTATTTGTAATAGCATATTATCTGACGGCAATAATCAATACTTCCATAGTTACCAATATTTACCCAGATTTATGGAAAAATCCCCATGTAATTCATGTTGGAGAGAGAGAGAGAGAGAGAGAGAGAGAGACAGAGAGAGAGAGAGAGAGAGAGAGAGCAGCATTTTAATTAATTTTTGTTCATTCAACCCAAACTACATAACTTA
>JAXCGZ010020416.1:0-12780 GCA_037179515.1 Halocaridina rubra
GCCAGACAGAGGTCGTTTTTCTCTTCTAAGAGTCTCAGAGATTCCTTCTGTAGTGGCAGGAACTTCCTGTCCATCTTGATATGATCCAGAAGAATGGGGATGAGAGGCATTTAAGGAGGCCCCCATATCACACTTTGAACGGTGGCGATGTCTTTTATGATGTCGAGAGCGAGAAGAACGAGGTACTTTTCCAGTCTCATGGTCAGGTTGGTCATACGAGGTGAGTGCATGATAGGGAATGCTAGATTCCTCTGTATAGTCTGGTATGAGACAACTTGGTCTCTGACAGTCATTAATAGTACATGTTGGATCATGATAAGGGATATCTTTTTCTTTGGAAAGGAAGGAAGTGGTCATGTCATTACTGTCGTGGTCAGGTGCGTGATAGCCATTACTGCCATCAAGATACGAGTACTCGTTGTCTCGTTCCCTTGGATTAAAGTCATTGTTAAGATAATAGTCATGCAAATAACTGTCATAATAATTGCTTTGGTGCCTATATTCATCATTGGCCTTAGCATGTCTTGGTTCAAGGATCTGAGTATCTTTGTTTTGGGAAGAAAGATAAGTCATATCTGCATGATAAGATAATGACATGGGAGGTAAATTGGCATAGTCCCTATTATTAGAGTCAGCGAAGAGTTTTGTATAGCCACCACCGTTCCCACTGGAACCACTAGCGGCGGCGTTCCAGCGGCCCCCATGGCCTCTCCGTGCTCCTGGCAGTGACTGGGTCCAGGTCAGACTAGTGGCAACAATGAAGTTGCCTTAAAATCTTTTTCATTACTTACATAATGAAAGTAGCATTAATAATCAATACATGATATAAAAGTAATATTATCTCTATGGTTGCTAATATGTTCAAACAAAATATAGTATAAAATAATATAAATATCCCAGATGCGGAAATACAATACAGATATTTTAATTCCAATGACAGTACTCAGCTATATTTTGCAAAAAAAAAATACCAAAAGTAACTTGGATTTTTGCCTTCTTTAACAGTTTTAAAAGTTAGTTGATGAAAATTGATAACACATGCACATTTAAGAGAAAGACTGCTCTAAAATTAAAAAAAAAAAAGATTTGCTACAGCATTGACACCTCTATAAGTACCCAAAATCAGTCACATGAAAAGTAGTAAATTAAAACTATCTTCAAGTGTAGTTATCAACTCTACTATTGACAATCAAATTACGAAACAGGTTCAAGTTCCTATGTTGATGGAAAATAAAGTATCCTAGATTTTAAGTTACAACATACAGCTTATATCTGTAATAAAAGTTTTTCTTCTACTTAATAAACTTACTAAAACATTAAGGTAAGAGGAACAAGTTCCCAATTCCAGAGTTTTATACTGAGTATGATAAAGTCCATGAAGAAATAAACTTAATCATTGTTTAAATTTTTATCCTACTACAGCAATAAGAAGTAATGTCTCCAAAAAATATCAGCGCCATTGCCAAATGTTTCACACATATCTAGTGAAGAACGAGAGCATAAAAAACTGAAGTATCAGATATGTGTAGATCATCAGAGTAAGAATATGCCTCCATTCCTCTACGAATATAAATTAATTCTTATGAAATTTCCTTTTTAATGTGACAGAAGTGAGTGAAACACATCAAACACCTGACAAAATTCAAGTTTTTCCTTCAAAATTGCTTTCCCTATATAAATTCCATATAATAAGCATTTATGAATGAGACCTATAAATACATTTCTAAAAAGCTTCACTACTAAGATAATTCTAAATTGCTAAGGAAAAGACATTTCTAATAAACTTTAGCTACTATACTCAGCAAATAAAATTACTTACATTATATATTATTCTTTTGAACATTTTATCTTAATCTAACTGCAGCATAACATACTTTTGCAAAGTTATATAAATCTTACAGATTCCTACATATTTCCTGTTTTACATTTCATGTTTAAAACTGAAAAGGTAAGTATTTGTGGCAAATATTAAAGAGCTCTATTCAAGCACGATATATTCTGAGCAATAATTTGAAGAGAAATAACTGCGAAATTACTCTAGTTCTCACTATGAATTTACCTATAATTAATAAAATCTAAACCTAATAAGCAAGGTTACAATTGGTAAGAAGCAAAATAAAATACATTTTGAATAAACCTTAATAATACCTCATGAATCAGTCCTTATAAACAGCTGTTATAAGCAACATGCATTCTTTCAAAAAAGTATGACCATACATGCTAACTGCCATATATCAGTCTGTTAAGGCTGGATCATTATAATTCTTATATTGCAAGGCAACTTGGTAGTGATACACATAATATGACAGTACCAAGTCTGATAATTATTAGACTTATTAAAAAGCAAAGTTTACTGCAATGTTAACGATGCCTACAAACTGATATGAAAAAATAACAATTACACTTGTAATTTTATATATATATATATATATATATATATATATATATATATATATTATATATATATATATATATATATATATATATATATATATATATATATATATATATACAGGTATACCTCACCCAACGTCGTTAATTGGTTCCAGGAGAGACGACTTAAGTCGAAAAACGACTTAAATCGAATTAGCTTGTCTCTAGGCTAGCCTAGATATACAGATTTACTGTAGTAGTAGCATAGTTGGGTGGGAAATGGCTTTTGCAAAGGCTCCCAAGTCTTGGTTTTGCTTTGCTAAATTGCTTGTGCAGTTATTATTATTTGATTTCTTTTTCTACAAATACTTTTTATAAATTTTTTCCTTTCTTTGACGTCTTTTTCACAACAATATCTAAATAACAATATATTAGCAATTACAGTGATCCCCCCATTATCGCGAGGGTTCGGTTCTGGGACCCGGTGTGAGACAGGAAAATCGCGGAGTAGGATCAGCCTATATGTACATAGATATTTTAAATTATTTTTACGTTTACACTGTATAAAATGCATAAACCCTCCCTGTACTGTTAACAAACCACCCTTTACTTCATAAATTTGCAAGCGTAAATTTATATAACATACTCATGTACATTGGTATTTTACAATTACTTTTACGTTTACTGCATAAACCCTCCCTGCACTGTTATAAATAACAACATGCAACGTAAATTTATATGTACGTGATAGGTAAACTTACCTTATCTGTTATTGTTAACATTTTCCTTTGCCGTTTAGGCTCACTACAAGAAGCCTTAGAAGATGAAGGATGCTTGGGAGGCATTGCAAAGGATTAAAATATGCGAGTAAAAAAATCACAAGCAAAACGTATTAAGCACAACGTGAACAGCGCACACGAGTGAGGCGAGACAATGGAAGATGGTGGAAGCCTTTGTCCGAAACGCTGATAGCGGTATCGTATTTTACATGTTGCAATACTGTTAGTTTTTATGTTTTTTACTATTTTTTACTGTTTTATTATTCTTAGGCTAAGAAATAAATTTTTTTCTCAATAAATTCATGAAACTACTGGAAATAAAAATATATATGCTAGCTCACGTAGCTGCGACCCCAATACATTGTACGATATCGGACACTATTTCGCATGATGCAATACTGTGAGTTATACTGTACGTACGTATATCTAAATTTATGTTTTTTACAGTTTTATTATTCGTAGGCTGGGTAATAAATTTTTTCTATCAATTAGATAATGAAATATGTTTATTTTCAATAAAAAAATTAAAATACTGAGAATTTTAATTTTTTTAATATTTTAATATTTTTGCATATACAAAAAAATAAAATAATAATTTGCCAAAAAAAAAAAACCGTGGTACAGTGAAAACGCGATCCTGCGGGGGATCACTGTATTTAAATTTTCTTTTCTATATATGGTCGTGCTAAAAAACTATATTCTGTTCTTATTTGTGCATATGCTTCACAAAATAGTAGAAAATGTTCTAGGCTCTCTTCACATTGTTCACACGTTGGGCAGGTAGTATCTTTATTTTAAATCTATGTACAGTAAACGAATTAATGAACTCTATTATGCCGTTAGCAACAGGCTTAGCATGGGACGGGCATGGTGGCCAGTGTTGCCAGATAAAGCGATGTTTTTATTTTCAAATGTATGGTACATTTTAAGATACATATTAATTACAAGATGGTAATACTATAATTTAAATAAAAATGTACTTCATCTTTAAGATACTTGAAATAACTTACCAGTTTACATGTATGTTTTTTATAGTTAGCATTTCTCTCATTTATGTATTCTGGCAACACTGATGGTGGCAGTGAGGACGAGGATGCATATGTTTTGTCACACTTCCGTATCAGCTGATGCGCCCGCACACGCTATTTCCCTGACAATATTATATTAAAAATATGTTTGCTGTTTGTTCTTAATGTTTTTGTCAATTTTCTTCATAATATCAGATCGCATTAAGCTGTAGAAGAGGAGTAGGAAGCGGGAGAACGACCCTCTATTGGCAAACGTTTTGCTACTTCCGTATCAGCTGATGCACCCTCACACGCTATTTCCCTGACGATATTATATAAAAAATATGTTTGCTGTTTGTTCTTAATGCTTTTATTCAATTTTCTTCATAATATCCGATTGCATTAAGCGGTAGAAGAGGAGTAGGATGCGGGAGAACGAACCTCTATCGGCAAACGTTTTGCTACTTCCGTATCAGCTGATGCACCCTCACACGCTATTTCCCTGACAATATTATATCAAAAATATTTTGCTGTTTGTTCTTAATGCTTTTATTCAATTTTATTCATAATATCCGATTACATTAAGCGGTAGAAGAGGAGGAGGATGCGGGAGAACGAACCAGTGCTGCCAGGTCAAGCTGTCAAATATTCCCTAGATTCGCTTAAAATATTTCCCTATTTTGCTCAAAATATCCCCGTTATAGATATATATACAAGGCTATATACATTTCAATTTCTTCATCTCAATTACCACACAGAGTAAAAATATAAAGACTTAGAATAATAATAGCTAGTTCTCCAGAATTTCCCACTTTCTTTTTTGTATTTTCCCTAGATTTTAGTGAATTTACAAGTTTCTTCCCAGTTTCCCTGTACCCGTCTGAATTTCCCCCAAAACAAGGAAATTTTCCTGTACCTGGCAGCCTAGGAACGAACCTCTATCGGCAAACGTTTTGCTACTTCCGTATCAGCTGATACACCCTCAAACACTATTTCCCTGACAATATTATATTAAAAATAACTTTGCTGTTTATTCTTAATGCTTTTATTCAATTTTCTTCATAATATCCGATTGCATTAAGCGGTAGAAGAGGAGGAGGATGCGGGAGAACGAACCAGTGCTGCCAGGTCAAGCTGTCAACTATTCCCTAGATTCGCTTAAAAAATTTCCCTATTTGGCTCAAAATATTCCCGTTATAGATACATATACAAGGCTATATACATTTCAATTTCTTCAACTCAATTACCACACAGAGTAAAAATATAAAGAATTAGAAAAATAATAGCTAGTTCTCCAGAATTTCCCACTTTCCTTTTTGTATTTTCCCTAGATTTTAGTGAATTTACAAGTTTCTTCCCTGTGTCTCTGTACCCACCTGAATTTCCCCCAAAACAAGGAAATTTCCCTGTACCTGCCAGCCTAGGAACGAACCTCTATCGGCAAACGTTTTGCTACTTCCATATCAGCTGATGCACCCTCACACGCTATATCCCTGACAATATTATATTAAAAATACCTTTGCTGTTTGTTCTTAATGCTTTTTTTCAATTTTCTTCATAATATCCGATCATAGCCAGTTTATCATCCAGTGTTATTGCATGACGCTTAGCACTTGCACTAGGAATTTTCTTAGGTGCCATGGGGGCAAAATATAAGGTCATACATGAATGAGAATGAAAGCAGCCGATAAACAGACGTATACCGTGCATAAACTAATCAATTCAAAACAATAGCAGTTTCGCGGGAATGACGAGTGACGACGCCTAACGGTAGATATTGAAACTACTGTACGTATTTTAATAACATTTTATATGCTTTTATACTTATTTATTGTACAATAACATGATTTTATGTGCTCCTGTTTTTATTGTAGAGTAACATGATTTCATGTGCTTTTAATGGTTTTCTAGTGATATTATGATTCCAATATTTGTAGCAGACAGACGTAAAGTTGATTATAATGACGTAAAGTTTATTTTTATTTTTTTTTTAAGTTTTCCATATACTTTTTTGAACACCGACGTATAATCGAGAACGACTTAACTCGAAACGACTTAAGCCAAGGTATACCTGTATATATATATATATATATATATACAGTGTTACCCCGGTTATTCGCGCTTCTTGGTTCGCGTTCTCACTCTATCGCAGTTTTTTTTTTGGATAAATTATTATTTTATTTTATGGGTATACGCAAAAATATTAAAATATTGGAAAAAAAAAATTTCAGTATTTTCATTTTTTTATTGAAATTTACGTTGCATGCTGTTATTTATAATGTAAAGGGTGTTTTTTTAACAGTGCAGGGAGGGTTTATACAGTTCGTAAACGAAAAAATAATTGTAAATGAGTATGTGTGTCACGTCATCATCACCTCATTCATCGTAATTTTATCTATCACTTTCATAAAAATTTACGTTGCTTGCTGTTATTTATAATGCAAAGGGTGTTTTTTAAACAGTGCAGGGAGGGTTTATACAGTACGTAAACGAAAAAATAATTGTAAATGGGTATGTATGTCACATCATTATCACCTCATTCACCGTAACTTTATCTATCACCTTAATAAATATTTACGTTGCTTGCTGTTATTTATAATGTAAAGGGTGTTTTTTTAACAGTGCAGGGAGGGTTTATACAGTACGTAAATGAAAAAATAATTGTAAATGAGTATGTATAACACATCATTATCACCTCATTCACCGTAATTTTATCTATCATTTTCATAAAAATTTACGTTGCTTGCTGTTATTTATAATGTAAAGGGTGTTTTTTTAACAGTGCAGGGAGGGTTTATACAGTACGTAAACGAAAAAATAATTGTAAATGAGTATGTATGTCACATCCAGATAAGGGAGTCCGTGACGTAAAACCGGAACCGGACGTATGTCACATCATCATCTCCTCATTCACCGTAATTTTATCTATCACTTTCATAAAAATGTACGTTGCTTGCTGTTATTTATAATGTAAAGGGTGCTTTTTTAACAGTGCAGGGAGGTTTATACAGTACGTAAACGAAAAAAATATTGTAAATGAGTATGTATGTCACGTCATCATCACATTCACGGTAAGTTTTCCTATCACTTTCATAAAAATTTACGTTGCTTGCTGTTATCTATAATGTTAAGGGTATTTTTTTTTAACAGTGCAGGGAGGGTTTATACAGTACGTAAACGAAAAAATAATTGTAAATGAGTATGTATGTCACGTCATTATCACCTCATTCACCATAATTTTATCTATCACTTTCATAAAAATTTACGTTGCTTGCTGTTATTTATAATGTAAAGGGTGTTTTTTAAACAGTACAGGGAGGGTTTATACAGTGTAAACGTAAAAATATATAAAAATATCTATGTACATATAGGCGGACCCTACTTCGCAGATTTCCTGGTTCACGCCGGGTCCCGCAACCGAACTACCGCGATAAGTGGGGCAACACTGTGTATATATATATATATATATATATATATATATATATATATATATATATATATATATATATATATATATATATATATATATATATATATATTATATATATATATATATATATATATATATATATATATATATATATATATATATATATATATATATATATATATATATATATATATATATATATATATATATATATATATATATATATAGACACTTGAGGAGGTTAATCAGTTTAAGTATTTAGGCTCGGTTATAGCTGCAAATGGTGGAGTGAAAGCAGATGTGTGTCACAGAGTGAATGAAGGATGTAAAGTGTTGGGTGCATTGAAAGGAGTGATGAAGAATAGAGGGTTGGAAATGAATGTTAAGAAAGTTTTGTATGAGAAAGTGGTTGTGCCAACTGTGATGTATGGATCAGAGTTATGGGGTATGAAAGTAAGTGAGAGACGGAAACTAAATGTGTTGAGATGCCTGAGGAGTATGATTGGTGTATCTCGATTGGATAGGGTTAGGAATGAAGTGGTGAGAGCAAGAACGGGTGTGAGGAGGGAAATTGCAGCCAGAGTAGATATGAATGTTCTGAGATGGTTTGGCCATGTGGAAAGGTTGGATGATGAAAGGCTGCTGAAAAAGGTGATGAATGCGAGAGTTGATGGGAGAAATGCTAGAGGGAGGCCCAGGTTTGGATGGATGGATGGAGTAAGGAGAGCCCTGAATGATAGGAGGATGGATGTGAGGGAAGCAAGCGAGCGTGCTAGGAATAGGAATGAGTGGCGAGCGATTGTGACGCGGCTCTGATGGGCATCTGCTGTTACCACGGGGCTGCATCTTACAGAGATAGCCCTGTGGTAGGGGCAGTAGGAGGAGCTGGCAGTTGTGAAGCGACACAGGTTGTGGAAGAGCCGGGAGGATGGGCTGTGGCACTCCAGCAGTGCCATCTGAACGGTTGCTAGCTCCCTCGTCATTGCCCATAGAGCAAAGTAATCCCCCAATTTGTTTTCCTTTCTTGATGTCGGCTACCCTCCAATTAAAGGGGGAAACAGCCAAGGTATATATATATATATATATATATATATATATATATATATATATATATATATATATATATATATATATATATATATATATATATATATATATATATATATATATATATATATATATATATATATATATATATATATATATATACACCTTGTTCCTTTTATACGCGATTTTTTTTATATGCGAAACTGCAATAACGCCCCCCAAATATAATAGTAAAAAATTCGGAATTCGCGAATAACGCCACCCCCCCCCCCCCTTTTTTTTTTTTTTTTTTTTTTTTTTTTTTTTTTTTTTTTTTTTTTTTATTGTGACAACAGGATGGATCAAAAAATGATAAGATAAAACAGCCTTTATCAGGCTGTAAAGAGAAACAGATGGAGTGTAAAATGACCTGTCAGACATGAAGGGATTATAAAAGATGTGTAATGAATATCCAGCTCTCTGCTGGGTTTTAATATACCTCTGCATTACTCTCATGATGTCTATTCCAAAAATTCTCCTTAGATCTTATTATTATTATTATTATTATTTTTAACAATAATTTTCCTTTGATGATGATTGTGGAGATTATTATTATTATTAATATCATTATTATTACGAATTTGTAATTAAACCATTATTTTTACAAAAAATAATGTAGTTTTGGTTGAATGAACAAGAGTTAATTAAAGATCTCTCTCTCTTTCTCTCTCTGTCATTTCATTTCACTTACATTATATAGAATATATTTATATTAAAAGGAGAATAGTCTTACAAACAACGCATACATCAGTTACTTTACAAGCTGATGAGTCGTTTGGGGCAGCAAATGATAAATATAATAATGCACTTTTAATAAAAACGTTAATGAGTTAAAAGACCGTTAAATTAATTTCCTTTCCACGAATCCTTTGTAATGTCTCTCTTAAACAGGAATTAGGTAGAAATTTTTCATCTTATTATATAAATACAATTATTGCTTTAGTCTTAATCACGTTCATTACAGTGCTCATTTTAAAGGTAATAAACCTAAGTTTTCATTCGTTTTTTGTAAAGATATATGAGAGAGAGAGAGAGAGAGAGAGAGAGAGAGAGAGAGAGAGAGAGAGAGAGAGAGAGAGAGAGAGAGAGAGAGAGAGAGAGAGAGTCAAAGTCAAAGTCAAAGTCAAAAACTTTATTCCATCAAAAATGGCTATTACATAATAATTAATCTAATTACAAATTGCAATGTAAAATGTCAAAATAAAACTAATGAAATTTGCAAAGCACAAAATCAAAAAATTTACACATGATAATTAATCTAAATACAAATTACAATGTAAAATGTCAAAATAAAACTAATGAAATTTGCAAAGCACAAAATCAAAAAATTTACACATTAAAATATGCATACATACACTTCGTTTACCCAATGGGAGGATAATAATGAGATTAAAATCAGGCTATTACATGATAATTAATCTAATTACAAATTGCAATGTAAAATGTCAAAATAAAACTAATGAAATTTGCAAAGCACAAAATCAAAAAATTTACACATGATAATTAATCTAAATACAAATTACAATGTAAAATGTCAAAATAAAACTAATGAAATTTGCAAAGCACAAAATCAAAAAATTTACACATTAAAATATGCATACATACACTTCGTTTACCCAATGGGAGGATAATAATGAGACTAAAATCACTTATTAAGTAGGTGATTTAAAAGATGAGATTTAAGTGAGGGTAATGTTTGGCAACTTCTTAAGTTTGCGGGTAAAGAGTTCCAAAGTCTCGGGCCTATTACATTTAAGGCTCTTGCCCCAATATCAGTGGAAGTTCTGGGCACGTAAAAAGAATTCTGATATCTGGTGTTGACGTTATTGATACGCACTTGATTAACTGTTGGCAATGAGAAGAGCCATTCCGGTAATATTCCATGATTTATTTTAAAAACTAAAAGACAGATATTATATATGAACTTCATGTCCATCCTTAGCCAACCCAATCTCTCAAAGAGGGGAGTCACGTGATCATGTTTATGCACCCCCCCTATGGCAACTCTTGCAGCAAAATTCTGGAGCCTTTTCACTCGTAACATCTGGGTCTTAGTCGTGGAACCCCAAACACTTAGACAGTAGTTGAGAATACTTAAAATCAATGTTTGTACTACAATAACCCTACAATCAGGCTCGAATCTTTCATAGACTCTGTTCAAGTAAATAAGGGTCCCGTTCACTTTTTTATGTAGTTCATCGATATGAAAATTAAATGTCATGGTACTGTCCATAATAACTCCTAGATTTTTAACCTTATTAGATGGGAAGAGTGAAACATTGTTGAAATTTATACTGATGTTCTCAGGAATGCGGGACAGGTATTGATTTGATCCAAAAATAACGAATTTAGTTTTATTTTCGTTCAGTAAAAGACCATTACTGTTAAAATAACTTTTGGCACAGTTTAATATATCTTCAGCCCTTTTTAAGATTTCAGGAATTCTATCAATGTCACCAGTAAGCATAATCTGGGTGTCATCAGCATACATAACAAGTAGGCAATCTCTTATAAATTGAGGTAAATCATTAACATATATTAAGAAAAGCAGAGGACCCAAAATTGAACCCTGAGGAACGCCAAAACTGATATCTAAAGAAGAAGAGAGAGTCGAGCCCATTCGAACTGATTGAATTCGATCTTTCAGATAATTTTCGAACCAAAATGAGTCAACATGAACTTTGGAAAGTTTTCTCATTAGAATTTGATGGTGTACACTGTCAAATGCTTTAGACAAATCTAACAATAATAAAAGTGATATTTTCTTATTTTCAATATTACTATAAATTTTATCAGTAATTTTAAGTAGGGCCGTCTCGGTCGAAAGTTTAGGCCGAAAACCGTGTTGTTCTTCACATAATAGACAATTTGATTCAAGGAAATTTATTAACTGGGTGGCAACTACCTTCTCAAGTATTTTAGACAGAATGCTGAGAAGAGAGATTGGCCTATAATTTTCAACATTATTAGTATCTCCACTCTTAAAAACGGGGATGATATAGGGATGCTTCCAGAGGTTAGGATAACTGCCTGTAACAATGGATGTATTTACAATGACTAAAATGAAAAATACTGTAACTGGCAATGAGTCAATTAGGAAGCGAAGTTGTATCCCATCGGAACCACAAGAGTTTGTTGGTTTGAGGTTCTTTATGATAAGAATAAGTGTGACTAAATCGATTGGGTGCGGTCTAAAATTATTGATAATACTTCTTTCAGCTGGAGGCTGGCAATTATGTGGTTGATTAATAATCAAGTCATTATTATCTTGGGACTTTTCATATGTGGACTTACCTATTTCAGCAAAATACTTATTAAAATCATTCACTCGCTTTTCCACATTATCACTGAGAAGGTCAGAATTTTCTAAGATTTCCTTATTTGCAGGAATTATTCTTTTTATAACATTCCAAGTTCCTTTGATATTTCCCTTATACTTGGAAAATTCTTCCCTGAAATGATTTTTCTTCTTTTCGGACAACATTGTTTTAGTAAGGTTTCTTTCTCTTCTATAGGCTCTTTCCATCTCGGAGTTTTGTCTATCAGATTTAAATTGCCTTAGGAGGTCATCTCTCTTTTTCATTTGCTCTTTTAACTGAGAGTCAATCCACGGGGCAGGAGGGCGTGTCATGACTTTGGTTGTAAGAGGGGCACATTCATTTAAACATCTCGTAAAAACATCAGTAAAAGTAGAAACTTGATAATTTACACAATCTGTAGTTAGTATTGAATTTAAAATGTTGTATTCATTAAGAAGAGTGTCGCAGAAACAATTTTGAGAATAATTCTCAAGAGATCGGAAAGTTTTAACAATTGGCGGTCTCTTTTCCTTCCTGACATTAACTGTAGCTATTAGAAGCTCGTGGTCTCCTACAGGACAAGGTAAGACATCGTGGTGAACTATAAAACTAGGTGTATTGGTAATTATAAGATCAATTAGGCTGGAGGAATTAGCGGTGGTACGGGTTGCTTTATTCACAAGCTGATTTAAGTGGAGGGATTGAATTAATTTCCCCATTTTATTATTAGGAAGAAGGAGATTATCATTGAAGTCGCCTATAATAATGAGAGGTTTGCTCCTCAAACAGACCGACCGAAATACCTC
>JAXCGZ010020417.1:0-10000 GCA_037179515.1 Halocaridina rubra
TGTGTATGTATAATAATAATATTAATAATAATAATGAGGATAATAATAATAATAATGCATACATGCATATATGCATTCATTCTTACATACATATACATACACACATGACCTCATTCCCCCTTGTATGGGGGGTGACCGAGCCAAGAAATGCATTCATCACCGTCCACACATACCTCAACCACTCCTCTTAGCTCCTTGGGGATAAAGGGTTGCCAAATATCTCTCCCTTTCAACCTGGCTGGGTGATCCACAAGGTAGACGGGCAAGAATATTCTACAATGAGGTCTGAAAGCTGCAGTAGATTTACCCCCCACCACTTCATCACATGGCAACTCCCCCTACACCAGTCCATCACAGCTCACTGAGCTAGCAAGTTCGAGAAATCCCTTTAGTCCGCATCGTCTATACATAATCTTCCTCCATTCATTCCTATCTCATAAAGCCTTTCTTCCCTGTTGCACTGACATTCCACGTGCATTCAATGCCCATTTCACGCCATCCATCCATTTCATTCTAGGTCTCTCTCTTGACCTAACTCCAATCACTTCTGCACTCCACACTCTCTACTATTCGTTCATCACTCATCTCCCAATGTGTCCAAACCAACTCAACACTCTCTTATGAAACCTATCCGACAGCTTTTCTTAATCACTCGTTCTCTGCCTGACATTCTCACTTCTTACTCTATCTATTCTAGATACACCATTTATGCTTCTCAAACACTTCATCTCCATTACATTCAGCTTGTTCCTTTCATCTTCTCTTGCATTCCAAGTCTCTGCTCCATACATTGCAGTCGGCACAATCATACCCTCGTATATCCTTCTCTTTTCATTCCTTCCCATAAATCTATTTCTCATTACATATTTCAACCCACTTAGATAATAACTTGCTTCCTTTACTATAATGACTTATCTCTTCATCCACTCGTCCACTTTTTAATGCATGCGGCCTTAGATACTTTAAACCCTCAACTTCTTCAGGCAGCTCCCCATTCACTCCTACATTCAATCTGCCAACATTAACACACTGCTCGTGCATCTCATGACTATACTTTTACCAATATTCACCTGCAACTTCCTTCATTCACACACCCTAACAAGCTCAGTCACCAAATTATTAAGTTCATTCTCAGGATCAGCTAGTAATACAGTATCATCTGCAAATAGCAACTTTTTTCAATTCCCACAACCATCCATCCTCATCTGCTAGTTTCAAGCCTCTGTCTGATACTCTTTCATTTACTTCCCTTACCACTCAATCCATATACCCATTAAGCAACCATGGCGACATTACACAACCTTAAAATTACCCTACATTCACCTCAAACCAATCAATTACACCATACCAAATTCTCACACATGCTCTACTATTCATGTACAAACTCTTCACTGCATTCAAAAACTTTCACTCATTCCATACAGTCGCAACACACTCAACAACCCCTCTCTATCTACCCTGTCATGCGCATCCACTTCTCCAACCAACTGGGACCCTCCCTTTCCTGAGACATACATTCAGCAACCTAACAATCCATTCTACTTATGTCGCCTCACCTTTTGACAAGCATTCAACATAGTCTCCATTTATCCCTGGTGTTTTACCTGTTTCCATTGCTCTCAGTGCCAAATGTACCTCTTGTTTTGTTGTATCTCCATCATTCACATCACCTAACATTGGCATTCTCCATTCGTTTCCAACTGCCACAATCTTTGCCACTCTATCATCTTCCTCATTTGGCAGACCCTTGAAATATTCAGCCCATCTCTCCCTCACCTTTATATCATTTACTAACAATTGCCCATCTGCTTCATTCACCCTCTCCTCCACACTCACTTTGCCTCACTCTATCCACTTCCTTCAAAAACATCTTTTATTCCTTTCAAAATTTTCAGACAAGCATCTGCCCCACCTTACATCCACTTCTGTCTTTGCCTCCATTACCACGCATTTTGTTAACCTTCTTTGCACAATACCATTCATAAGCCTCTACATTACCTATCTGCAACCATACCTCAATAGCCGGCTTCTTTCCAGCTACTACTGACTCACCTGCTCATTCCACCTTTCACTGTCTTTCCTTTTTCTTCCACCAGTTAGTCTTCTTCCACACACTGCCTTGGCACACTTTATATCTTCATATTAGATACAGCCACATTCTTTTTCCACTCCCTCCTCCAATTTCTCTTTTATTACATTCCACACATTCCTCAGACTAGCCTTATACTCACAGTCTTTCTTTTACTATTACAATTCATTCACTATTAGCACTTTTCTTCCTCTCTCGCTTCTCCTCTTTCTCCACTTTTCGCCCACTTTCACTCTACTTCCACCAAATAATGATCAGATATTCCACCACTAGCTACTCTCAGTACATTCACATCCAATACTGTTCCAATCACACTTTAGTTCACAACTGCAGAATCCACTAATGCTCTGTCAACTACTCTTTCATTATCCACTCTGACCCATGTATACTTGTGTGCATCCTTCTTTTTTAAATACAGTATTAGAAATCAACATCTCTCTCTCAATTCACATTTTTATCACTTTCTCTGAACTCTCATTCCTACCAGGTACTCCATACTTCCCAATTACACCATCCACTGGTTAACTCCCTACTTTAGCATTCAAATCTCCCATCAACACCACATTCACATTCATTCCCATGTCTTCCACACACTCGTTCAAATTCATCCAAAATTCTTCTCTTTCTTCCTCACTTCTTTTACTGCCAGGCCATATGCGCTCAGAAACGCCCGAGCATTGCATTCTGGCCTCATTTTAGACACTATTATTGGAGATAATACTTCCTTTCATTCCAACACACTCTTATTTATATCCTCTCTTAATTACAGAGCCACTCCATCTCTTCCTCTCCTTCCTTCACCTCCAGACACCCTACTACCACACTCACATATGATATCTCACTATTCCCTTTATCTTAGTCTCACTCAGTGCAAGTACATCCATTTCTTCTCCACAAACATACTCCTTATCACCTCCCTCTTACTTTCATTTACACCACAACCACGCACATTCAGAGACCCTATTACTAAGGTTTTGGCTTTGATCTCTCCTACCAGAATACCCTTGCATCTCTTGGCCGCTCGTAGGATGAAAAAATAAAGAGGAGAGGATTCCCAATCAACCAGATCCGCTCCACTTGTCGGTCTTTACTGCACGCAGGGGAACACGGGAGAAGTATTCTTAACTTTCCCTCTATCAGGGTTGTCCCCCCCTTCCTCATAATAATAATAATAATAATAATAATAATAATAATAATAATAATAATAATAATAATAATAATAATAATAATAATAATAAACATAATAAGAGCAATAATATCAATAGTAATAATGATAATAATGAGTATTATGTATATATATATATATATATATATATATATATAATATATATATATATATATATATATATATATATATATATATATATATATATATATATATATATATATATATATATATATATATATATATATATATATATATATCCAAATAGCACATTGCATATGTGAAAACATGAATCATTTTTTTACCCCGACCGGGACTCGAACCTAGGACTTATGATTACTAAGTCAAGGCGCTACCATTACACCACAGAAGGTTAAAAGGAACCCAACCTTATAGCTTATATCTGCTATACTTAGGAATGAACGCATTCTAACTGAATGCCACTATGTTCATATTACAGATTCCCCAACCTCACTCGTGGCTTCATTTTAGCATTTAATTCAATTCCCAATCTCATTCGGGCCATGAAATAACCAAATAGCACATTGCATATGTGAAAACATGAATCATTTTTTTACCCCGACCGGGACTCGAACCTAGGACTTATGATTACTAAGTCAAGGCGCTACCATTACACCACAGAAGGTTAAAAGGAACCCAACCTAATAGCTTATATCTGCTATACTTAGGAATGAACGCATTCTAACTGAATGCCACTATGTTCATATTACAGATTCCCCAACCTCACTCGTGGCTTCATTTTAGCATTTAATTCGATTCCCAATCTCATTCGGGCCATGAAATAACCAAATAGCACATTGCATATGTGAAAACATGAATCATTTTTTTACCCCGACCGGGACTCGAACCTAGGACTTATTATTACTAAGTCAAGGCGCTACCATTACACCACAGAAGGTTAAAAGGAACCCAACCTTATAGCTTATATCTGCTATGCTTAGGAATGAACGCATTCTAACTGAATGCCACTATGTTCATATTACAGATTCCCCAACCTCACTCGTGGCTTCATTTTAGCATTTAATTCGATTCCCAATCTCATTCGGGCCATGAAATAACCAAATAGCACATTGCATATGTGAAAACATGAATCATTTTTTTACCCCGACCGGGACTCGAACCTAGGACTTATGATTACTAAGTCAAGGCGCTACCATTACACCACAGAAGGTTAAAAGGAACCCAACCTTATAGCTTATATCTGCTATACTTAGGAATGAACGCATTCTAACTGAATGCCACTATGTTCATATTTCAGATTCCCCAACCTCACTCGTGGCTTCATTTTAGAATTTAATTCGATTCCCAATCTCATTCGGGCCATGAAATAACCAAATAGCACATTGCATATGTGAAAACATGAATCATTTTTTTACCCCGACCGGGACTCGAACCTAGGACTTATGATTACTAAGTCAAGGCACTACCATTACACCACAGAAGGTTAAAAGGAACCCAACCTTATAGCTTATATCTGCTATACTTAGGAATGAACGCATTCTAACTGAATGCCACTATGTTCATATTACAGATTCCCCAACCTCACTCGTGGCTTCATTTTAGCATTTAATTCGATTCCCAATCTCATTCGGGAAATGAAATAACCAAATAGCACATTGCATATGTGAAAACATGAATCATTTTTTTACCCCGACCGGGACTCGAACCTAGGACTTATGATTACTAAGTCAAGGCACTACCATTACACCACAGAAGGTTAAAAGGAACCCAACCTTATAGCTTATATCTGCTATACTTAGGAATGAACGCATTCTAACTGAATGCCACTATGTTCATATTACAGATTCCCCAACCTAACTCGTGGCTTCATTTTAGCATAGTGGCATTCAGTTAGAATGCGTTCATTCCTAAGTATAGCAGATATAAGCTATAAGGTTGGGTTCCTTTTAACCTTCTGTGGTGTAATGGTAGCGCCTTGACTTAGTAATCATAAGTCCTAGGTTCGAGTCCCGGTCGGGGTAAAAAAATGATTCATGTTTTCACATATGCAATGTGCTATTTGGTTATTTCATGGCCCGAATGAGATTGGGAATCGAATTAAATGCTAAAATGAAGCCACGAGTGAGGTTGGGGAATCTGTAATATGAACATAGTGGCATTCAGTTAGAATGCGTTCATTCCTAAGTATAGCAGATATAAGCTATAAGGTTGGGTTCCTTTTAACCTTCTGTGGTGTAATGGTAGCGCCTTGACTTAGTAATCATAAGTCCTAGGTTCGAGTCCCGGTCGGGGTAAAAAAATGATTTATGTTTTCACATATGCAATGTGCTATTTGGTTATTTCATGGCCCGAATGAAATTGGGAATCGAATTAAATGCTAAAATGAAGCCACGAGTGAGGTTGGGGAATCTGTAATATGAACATAGTGGCATTCAGTTAGAATGCGTTCATTCCTAAGTATAGCAGATATAAGCTATAAGGTTGGGTTCCTTTTAACCTTCTGTGGTGTAATGGTAGCGCCTTGACTTAGTAATCATAAGTCCTAGGTTCGAGTCCCGGTCGGGGTAAAACAATGATTCATGTTTTCACATATGCAATGTGCTATTTGGTTATTTCATGGCCCGAATGAGATTGGGAATCGAATTAAATGCTAAAATGAAGCCACGAGTGAGGTTGGGGAATCTGTAATATGAACATAGTGGCATTCAGTTAGAATGCGTTCATTCCTAAGTATAGCAGATATAAGCTATAAGGTTGGGTTCCTTTTAACCTTCTGTGGTGTAATGGTAGCGCCTTGACTTAGTAATCATAAGTCCTAGGTTCGAGTCCCGGTCGGGGTAAAAAAATGATTCATGTTTTCACATATGCAATGTGCTATTTGGTTATTTCATGGCCCGAATGAGATTGGGAATCGAATTAAATGCTAAAATGAAGCCACGAGTGAGGTTGGGGAATCTGTAATATGAACATAGTGGCATTCATTTAGAATGCGTTCATTCCTAAGTATAGCAGATATAAGCTATAAGGTTGGGTTCCTTTTAACCTTCTGTGGTGTAGTGGTAGCGCCTTGACTTAGTAATCATAAGTCCTAGGTTCGAGTCCCGGTCGGGGTAAAAAAATGATTCATGTTTTCACATATGCAATGTGCTATTTGGTTATTTCATGGCCCGAATGAGATTGGGAATCGAATTAAATGCTAAAATGAAGCCACGAGTGAGGTTGGGGAATCTGTAATATGAACATAGTGGCATTCAGTTAGAATGCGTTCATTCCTCAGTATAGCAGATATAAGCTATAAGGTTGGGTTCCTTTTAACCTTCTGTGGTGTAATGGTAGCGCCTTGACTTAGTAATCATAAGTCCTAGGTTCGAGTCCCGGTCGGGGTAAAAAAATGATTCATGTTTTCACATATGCAATGTGCTATTTGGTTATTTCATGGCCCGAATGAGATTGGGAATCGAATTAAATGCTAAAATGAAGCCACGAGTGAGGTTGGGGAATCTGTAATATGAACATAGTGGCATTCAGTTAGAATGCGTTCATTCCTAAGTATAGCAGATATAAGCTATAAGGTTGGGTTCCTTTTAACCTTCTGTGGTGTAATGGTAGCGCCTTGACTTAGTAATCATAAGTCCTAGGTTCGAGTCCCGGTCGGGGTAAAAAAAAAAAAATGAGTCATATATATATATATATATATATATATATATATATATATATATATATATATATATATATATATATATATATATATATATATATATATATATATATATATATATATATATATATATATATATATATATATATATATATATATATATATATATATATATATATATATATATATATATATATATATATATATATATATATATATATATATATATATATATATATATATATATATATATATATATATATATATATATATATATATATATATATATATATATATATATATATATATATATATATATATATATATATATATATATATATATATATATATATATATATATATATATATATATATATATATATATATATATATATATATATATATATATATATATATATATATATATATATATATATATATATATATATATATATATATATATATATATATATATATATATATATATATATATATATATATATATATATATATATATATATATATATATATATATATATATATATATATATATATATATATATATATATATATATATATATATATATATATATATATATATATATATATATATATATATATATATATATATATATATATATATATATATATATATATATATATATATATATATATATATATATATATATATATATATATATATATATATATATATATATATATATATATATATATATATATATATATATATATATATATATATATATATATATATATATATATATATATATATATATATATATATATATATATATATATATATATATATATATATATATATATATATATATATATATATATATATATATATATATATATATATATATATATATATATATATATATATATATATATATATATATATATATATATATATATATATATATATATATATATATATATATATATATATATATATATATATATATATATATATATATATATATATATATATATATATATATATATATATATATATATATATATATATATATATATATATATATATATATATATATATATATATATATATATATATATATATATATATATATATATATATATATATATATATATATATATATATATATATATATATATATATATATATATATATATATATATATATATATATATATATATATATATATATATATATATATATATATATATATATATATATATATATATATATATATATATATATATATATATATATATATATATATATATATATATATATATATATATATATATATATATATATATATATATATATATATATATATATATATATATATATATATATATATATATATATATATATATATATATATATATATATATATATATATATATATATATATATATATATATATATATATATATATATATATATATATATATATATATATATATATATATATATATATATATATATATATATATATATATATATATATATATATATATATATATATATATATATATATATATATATATATATATATATATATATATATATATATATATATATATATATATATATATATATATATATATATATATATATATATATATATATATATATATATATATATATATATATATATATATATATATATATATATATATATATATATATATATATATATATATATATATATATATATATATATATATATATATATATATATATATATATATATATATATATATATATATATATATATATATATATATATATATATATATATATATATATATATATATATATATATATATATATATATATATATATATATATATATATATATATATATATATATATATATATATATATATATATATATATATATATATATATATATATATATATATATATATATATATATATATATATATATATATATATATATATATATATATATATATATATATATATATATATATATATATATATATATATATATATATATATATATATATATATATATATATATATATATATATATATATATATATATATATATATATATATATATATATATATATATATATATATATATATATATATATATATATATATATATATATATATATATATATATATATATATATATATATATATATATATATATATATATATATATATATATATATATATATATATATATATATATATATATATATATATATATATATATATATATATATATATATATATATATATATATATATATATATATATATATATATATATATATATATATATATATATATATATATATATATATATATATATATATATATATATATATATATATATATATATATATATATATATATATATATATATATATATATATATATATATATATATATATATATATATATATATATATATATATATATATATATATATATATATATATATATATATATATATATATATATATATATATATATATATATATATATATATATATATATATATATATATATATATATATATATATATATATATATATATATATATATATATATATATATATATATATATATATATATATATATATATATATATATATATATATATATATATATATATATATATATATATATATATATATATATATATATATATATATATATATATATATATATATATATATATATATATATATATATATATATATATATATATATATATATATATATATATATATATATATATATATATATATATATATATATATATATATATATATATATATATATATATATATATATATATATATATATATATATATATATATATATATATATATATATATATATATATATATATATATATATATATATATATATATATATATATATATATATATATATATATATATATATATATATATATATATATATATATATATATATATATATATATATATATATATATATATATATATATATATATATATATATATATATATATATATATATATATATATATATATATATATATATATATATATATATATATATA
>JAXCGZ010020418.1:0-5000 GCA_037179515.1 Halocaridina rubra
GTGTTTGTGTGTGTGTGTGTGTGTGTGTGTGTGTGTGTGTGTGTGTGTGTGATTACCTAATTGTGTTTACGGGAAAGAACCCAAAGCTTGTATCTTCCTGTCTCCTGATCGGTTCCATTTTCTACTTAGTGATACTTATCATACCTGTCCTTAAAACTATGGATTGAGATAGCTTTAACTACCTCCTCGAATAGCCAATTCCAATTATCAACTACTCTTACATTGAAAAAGTACTTCCTTACATCCTGCAAACAAGTTTTCTTACCAAGCTTCAAACTATGACCTCTAGTTCTACAGCCAGCCATATCAAAATATCAATCCCTATCCACTCTATCATAATCCTGAAGGAAATTAAAGACTGTCACCATATCCCCCCTCACTCTTCTAGCTTCGAGTGATGGTAAGTCTAATTCCCTCAGCCTCTCATCATAACTGAGATTGCGTATTTCTGGCACCAGTTTCGTGGCATGTCTCTGAGCTTTTTCAAGCTTACCTACATGCTTTTTCAAGTACGGATTCCAAAAGGGGGCTGCATATTCGAGTTTTGGCCTCACATAGGTTACATAAATACTTCTGAACATTTCCTTGTGCATGTGCCTGAAGGCTTCCCTCACATTTGATAAGAAAGCATATGCTTCCCTTACTATGCCATTTATATGCATTTCTGGAGACAAATCTGCCAGTATGTTTACTCCTAGATCTCTCTCATTTTCTGTCTCCTGAAGTTGTACTCCTGCCACCGAGTAGTCAAGCTTGGGCCTTCTTGCACATGTACCCATTCTCATTACCTTACATTTTGAAGTATTGAATTTCATTAGCCACTTTTCTGACCACTCATGCAGAATATTTAGATCTTCCTGAAGTTCTCTACCGTTGTTCTCGTTTCTTACTTTCTTCACAATCTTTGCATCATCTGCAAACATATTCATGAATGAATTTACAGACTCTGGTGGGTCATTTACATATACAAAGAACAAAAGTGGCCCTAAAACAGAACCCTGTGGCACTCCACTACTAACTCTTCTCCATTCAGACACTGAGTGTCTTACTCTAACCCTCTGTTCCCTTCCTTCTAAGTAAGTTTTTATCCATTCCAAAACATTTCCACCTATTCTAGCCATTGATTGCAGCTTCCTAATAAGTCTCCAGTGTGGGACAGTGTCAAATGCTTTCTGGAAGTCTAGGAATATGCAAGCTGCCCAGCCTTCTCTTTCCTGTAAGATTCGGCTTACCTTATCATAAAATTCTAATAAGTTTGCTACTGTTGATCTACCTTCTCTGAAGCCATGTTGCTTCACTGACAAAAAGTTGAAGGATTCCAAGTGAAGAGAGATATGTCTTCCTTAGTAGTTTCTCCATACCTTTCCAAACTATGTTGGTCAAGGAAACTGGTCTATAGTTTAGAGCCGTATCCCTCCTTCCCTTTTTGAAGATAGGTATCACGTTTGCTTGTTTCCAGCATCTTGGAATCTCCCCTGACTCCAGTGACTTTTTAAATATGATACTTAGTGCACTGAGACTGAGTTTGCACATTTTTTAAGTACATGAGGGGATATATCATGAGGAGCTGTAGCTTTATGGACATCTAACTCCATCAGCGCTTTGCACACCACTGTAGCTGAAAGGTTGATGTTCTCTAATACCAGCCAGTGAGCTTCTATATCTGCAATCTGAGGGGACGGGGGAATTTTCTACTGTAAATACTTACTGAAACTCCTTGTTCAATTCTTTGCAGATCTCTTCATCTATCTCAGTGATGCTTCCATCCGCTCTCTTAAGCCTTTTACCTTCACTTTTCCTCTGATAAAGCTGTGGAAAAGCTTGGGATTTTCTTTAGCCTTCCTGGTGATGTCCCTTTCATAATCTCTCTCTGCCTCTCTTTTTTACTTAGGTAATCATTTCTTGCTCTTTTGTAGGTTTGCCAGGCATTTATGTTTTTTCTCCTCCTATACCTTTTCCAGCATTTGTCCCTTCACTCCTTAGCTCTTTTACACTCATTATCAAACCATTTCTCTCTGGCATGAATTACACCTACTTTAGTGACAGGTATGCAGCAATCTACTATCTTCCCATATTTCTAACAAAAGATGCCGTACATTTCTTGTACAGATTTGTTGTTAAATAAGGTTCTCCAGTCAATAACTGCAAAAAGCTCATTCATTTTGATGTAATCTCCTTTTGGATAGTTCCTCCTCATGTCCTCAGTGCCTCAACTTTCAGGCAGAATATCTTCAATGATATACTCCATCAACAACACACAGGGGTCACTCTTTCCAATTGGTGGTTCATACTCAATTTTTCCAATATCCAACACGTTATCTATGAATATTAGATTAAGTAGTGATGGCTCATCCCCACCACTGGCCCTCGTTGGTTCCATTACATGTTGGTGTAGGAAACTCCCTTGTACACAATCTAGGAATCTTGCCCCGAATGAGTCCTCACCACTGTGTGGGTCAAGTTTTATCCAATCTATCTCTTTATGATTACAATCTCCCATAATCAAAATCCTACATTTCCTCTCCCGTGCCATGTTAACAACTGAGTTTATGGCTTCAATAGTACCTAGATGACTTTCCTCATAAACTTCTAGCATATGTTGGTTCCTTGGTGGGTTATATACAACAATTATTATAATGCTCTCTGACCCAGTATTTATGCGAGCAACAAGAAATTCCTTGAAGTCACTTTCTATAGCCAAGTTTATTTCTTCAACCTGAATCCTTTCACTTATGAGCAGTGCTATCCCTCCACCAGTCCTCTCAGATCTTTCAACCCTTAATATTTTGAAGCCCCTAGGAAAAACTGTGACACTGTTTATGTCGTCACTCAACTTAATCTCTGTAACTGCTACTATATCTGCCTTACTGTTGTAAATCCTATCTTTTATTTCTACTGCCTTACCAGCTAATCCATCAGCATTTGTGTATAACAATCTTAATGAAGCCCCATCCCCTGATCTTCTATCATTATCTTCTTTATCTCCGCTTTGTCTGGAAGAACTCTGAAATGATAATTTTTCTTCTCTTCTTCATTTCTTTCCTCATTTAACCTTCTTGCCCATTGCAACAAGTTTTTGATCTTTCCCATCTCTTCCTGTGTTCTGTATTTTCTAATGAACAATTCTTTGAATTCTTGAAGGTCTTTTGGACTTTTTCCTCATCAATATTTCTCTACATGTTTCTCCTCTCTCAAAGAGTCTTGCGGGCACCTATAGACTTAACATTTACATTAAAAGGGGACGGGGGCATTGCGGCTTAGAGGAATCATGTAGCTTCTAAATAAGCTAAGTGTTAAGTATCTTCGCATATCTATTATCACATCGCACGCTGTAGCTCTGGTCTGTTAGTGTAGAGAATATCTATACGACACTGGTAGCAGCCTGGTACGATACCACACCTAAATTACACATGAAGCGACAAAAATTATATGCCAGTCAAAACTCATGTGACGAGGAAAAAAAATGCAAGATAAAGAAGAATTTAACGTATCTCTGGAAGAAATGTCGAAGGAAGCATGAGTCATACATCACTCTTCTCAACCCCGTCCCTGTACAGGAAAGACGCCCAGCAGTAAAAATTGTACAAAATATTTTTACTCTGAGGGAAAGTTGCTGAAATATCGTTCACTGAGTAACGTCAACTGGAGAGACGTGTGGTCAACTTGGGAAAGAATTACAATGCAATTCACGTACTTCACCCTGTCTAGCACTGTGAGAGGTGCTTTGAAAAACAACACTCTTACTAGGTGTTATTTGTTGCTGAATTCGACTAAGAAGATGTCTGGGATGGTGAATTGGTGATATTCACCATGTTTTGATCGGTCCCTTACTCCGCCAGTAGGATAGTTGTTCGATTTTCAAAATTCCAAGACAGGTATTAACTGATAAAGGACGCGAATTTATGAATAATTTTTCTTTTCTAGCTGAAGTATTTACATAAATTGTTCGAAAAAATACTCTAAATAGGTAAATAAATGACTAAATGATATACGTATATATAGAGGTTTCAAGACCTTTCCTGTCTGCCCAGGTAGTCTGCTGGGAAATAAAAATTTAAGAGAGATATTGAATAAAGGGTCAAATTGAATTCATAGAAAAAATATTTTTCTTTTAAATGTATGATTCCTTATAAGATTATGAATCTTAAGTAAAATATGATTCTAAAGTTAATTCTTTTACTGTTGAAAGTGAAATATTTTTTATTTTATTTTATTACTGCATTGCACAGATACACGTGTTTCTTTTATATTCTTTTTATGTTGAGAAGTGGATATATAGTCTTCATATGATAATTGTAATATTTCGAAGAGATAAAGATATTAACGATTTTGAGAAGCTTATCTGAAGATAATTATTGTTCGTTATCGATAAATTTCTAATTACTATTGTGCTAATTAAGATAATTTGAGATTCTCAGAGCGCATGTTAAGGAAGAATAATCGGTAATTTTGTTGATTGTAGTAGATAAATAAATAGATAAAAATTATAAATTCTCTTGAAATATCAGCTTTTAGTGTGAAATATTTTAAATTTACAGTGCTTGTTAAGCTTCCAAGAGTTTCATATTATATTGACTGTAATTATTAAATATATATGTAATATTTTGTTTAAATTCCGTCAGAGGTGTGTTTGACTTATGGCAAGTGTGTGCTTCGACTCGACCCTCCAATTTATAAAAAGTGAAGAGACACTGCCATAATAGGCAAGTATGTGTATGTTTATTTCATTAGCGTTTTTACAATGTTAAACAGAAAAAAAAACTGGATTTAAGCTAAATTATTTCTTTTGTTTCTTTAAAGAAATTAATAAACAAAATTTCGTTTAACAGAAAGTTTAGCAAAGAACACTTTGGCAAAACTTACTAGTGGTTAGTTTAGAGTGAAGGGTAGTTATGGTATAAACACCTTCTCTATATTTTCATTAGTAATTGAATACATGAAGCTAAGTTTTTAGAAGATGTTGACTTTGACTATTTTGATTGTTGATTTTTCTCTATTTT
>JAXCGZ010020418.1:7500-12719 GCA_037179515.1 Halocaridina rubra
ATTCCTGGAATCCAGAATATGATTCATTCTCGTAATGAAAGAGCCAAAAGTGAAAGAAAGTAAAGAGGCCTTGGTAAAGAAAAAAACTAGATTTTTTTTTTTGAAAAATGATAAAGTATATATCTATCTATCTATCTATCTATCTATCTATATATATATATATATATATATATATATATATATATATATATATATATATATATATATATATATATATATATATATTCTACAATCCATATCATCTCATACCTTCGTATACTATGTTACTGTTATTTATTAGTATGCATATGTTCAAGTTTACACACACACACACACACACACACACACACACACACAAACACACACACACACACACTATATATATATATATATATATATATATATATATATATATATATATATATATATGTGTGTGTGTGTGTGTGTGTGTGTGTGTGTGTGTGTGTGTGTGTGTGTGTGTGTGTGTGTGTGTGTGTGTGTGTGGATCTAACTGTGCACAAGGTAGTCTTATACTTGTAACTCCCCGTTTCCAGGTCGGCTTAACTTTTACCCAATAATACATGCCATATCTAGCCTTAAAACTAAAAATGCATTCAGCAATAACTGCTTCCTTACTTAACAACTTCAAACTATATACTATTCTCACTCTACAATGGTATATCCTCACAACCTGCAAAGAAGTTTTCTTGCGATGCTTCAAACTCTTACCTTTAGAGCGATCAGTTACAAAATATTTCTCTTCATATACCCTGTCAAAATCATTAAGGTCTTTAAAACTGTTACCAAATCTCACCTCTTGCGTTTAGCTCTAAGTGATGGTAAGCTTAGCTCCCTCAGCCTTTCCTTATAACTAAAATTTCGTATTTCTGTCACCTGCTTCGAACATATGTATGTCAGTGCGTATGTGGGTGTGTATTATACTCCATAAGGGTGTATTACCTGCAGTTTTTAATAATGTGAGGATATTGTGGCGACGAAACTTCAACTAAAATAAATAATTAATACATTTATTAATTCTTGTATTCTATTCCATTTACTCAATTCGATGTTTATCCATACCTTGGTTTGACCGTGCCTGCTCCATGGCTATCCACACCAGGAATAGAGAACACCAATCTTACCAAGCCTCTCCTTCTGATTCATCTCGCTCTGCTTTTATTGTTGCTAGGAATCGTTGTACTGCTCAAACTGGAAGATCTAAAGCTTCCTTTATAAGATGGAAGGTTGATGACCTTAACTCCTCTCCTGCTGGCTAGTACAGTGGTAACGCGCTGGCTTCGCATTCACGAGGTCGAAAGATCGGTTCCCGTCCAAGACCGAGAGTTTAAGCTGTTTCCTGGCGGCAGGTACTGCTGTGGTTGGGCACCACAGTGGGGGGTTGGGGCTTGCCCCGGCTGACGAATACCCATTGTATTGTAATGGAAATAAAGGTTTATTATTATTATTATTATTATTATTATTATTATTATTATTATTATTATTATTATTATTATTATTATCACTGACAAATGCTTCTGGTACTTAGCCAAAAACCTCTCCAAAAACTTCTGTAACTCAAGCTTTCCCCCCTCTCATTCGTTCTGATGGCTCTATAGCTTGCTTTTCCACTGACAAAGCTACACTCTATGGCTCTCATTTTTCTGCCAACTCTTCTATAAACGATTCCAGCTCACCTGTTCTTCAATCTTTACCCCTCTCTAACCCTATGCCCTCCCTTATCCTTTCTTCACACAAGTTCATATGGTCCTTCGCTCGCTAAAGACGAACAAGGCATCTGGTCCCAATGGTGTCCCGGAAAGGTTCCTTAAGGAGTATGCAGATGACTGGCTCCCGTGCTTTGCCGTCTTTTTCGCCTCATTCTGTCAATCTATCCTTCATCTTGGAAGCATGCTCTAGTTCAACCTGTTCCTAAGAAGGGTGACCGATCTATTCCTTCAAACTACCAACCTATTGCCCTAACCTCCTCTACTGCTAAAGTTTTTGAAACATTGCTCAATGCTCACTTCCTGAAACCCCTTGAATCTAACTCACTTATCTCCGATCACCAGTACGGCTTCCGCAAGGCAAGATCCACTGGTGACCTCCTGTCCTATCTTACTCATGCATGGTCATCTTCTCTGAGGAACTATGGGGAATTCTTTGTCGTCGCCCTTGATATCTCTAAGGCTTTTGACAGAGTCTGGCACAAGGCTCTGTTGGCCAAACTCCCTGCCTATGGCTTTACCCCTTCTTTCTGTTCTCTGATTTCCAGTTTTCTTTCTGACCGTTTTATATCTGTAGTTGTTGATGGTGCGACATCTAGCCCTATCTCTGTCACCAGTGGTGTTCCACAGGGATCTGTTCTTTCACCTACTATGTTCCTTCTCTTCATCAATGATCTTCTACAATCCCCATCTCCCTCTCTTCTTCATGCCTTTTCTGATGATTCTACCCTTCACTTTTCCTCTGCCTTTTCTTCACAACCTTCATCTGCTACTCGTAATCAGTCCCGTATCACTCTTTCTTCTACTCTCAACTCCGATTTGCAGAGGGTATCTGAGTGGAGCACTCAAATTTAGTTAAATTCAATGCCTCCAAGACACAGTTACTGGCTATCTCTTTATCTTCTCCTCCTGATAACCCTATTGTCTTCGAAACTAACGAAATTTACCCTCTTAATTCTATCAACATATTGGGAATCCATATAGCCTCTAACTTGTCTTGGAGGAATCACATAATCCAAATTTCTAAATCTTCATCCAAAAAATTGGGGGTTTTGTTTCGTTTCCATCATTACTTTTCCTCTTTACAGCTACTTAAAATCTATAAAGGTCTTATCCGTCCCTGCTTAGAATACTGCTCACACATCTGGGGTGCTTCTTCTTATACTTATCTCCTTAATAGGGTTGAATCTAAGGCAGTCAGTCTCATTAATGATCCTTCTCTTACTTCTAATCTGGATTCTCTCTCTCATCGCCGTAAGGTATCTTCTCTTTCGCTTTTATATCGCTACTACTTCCATCGCTGCTCTGATGAATCGGCGAGTTGCATCCCACCCCCACTGCCGAGGCCACGTAACACTCGCCAAGTGGCCTCATCTCACAGGTACTGTGTGGAGATTTGTAGCTCGCGGATTGGTTGGTGCAGCGACTGCATCTTCCCATCTACCTCCTGACTCTGGAACTCTCTTCCTCCTTCTGTCTTTCTTAATTCTTATGACCTATCATCCTTCAAAAAGCGGATCTATCGTCATCTCAGGGCCTAGTCCTCCATATCTCTGGGTCCTCTGTACTTTGACTATTTTTTCTGTCTGTCCTTTTCCTTTGTGTGATATTACCTCATCTCTGCCTTGTCCTTAACCTTTTTCTTTTCCTTCGTCTTGGTGTTTTCTTGTGCTCGGGCCTTTATTGATTGGGGCAGTTTTTGCCTGTCCCGGTGTCACACTCATATTATTATTATTAATATTATTATTATTATTATTATTATTATTATTATTATTATTATTATCATCATTATTATTACGGCGATGATGATGATGATAATAACGATTATATTTATTATTATTATTATAAAATCATACTCTTACACCACTGTCATCAAACAAGTCCTCCCTCCCATCGGCTGGTGTGTCGGACAAATTGGAAGATTTCGTAATATCCTTCTTCACGGCAGATTACTACACACAGGTGTAAGTGTTCAACGAGTTTGGGACATTGCAACACGGAAAGGGTAAACACATCCTGCACATACATGCACAAAAAGAGAGACGTACATACAGATATAAACACACACATATCCACATATGGCTTTGATCACGTCCACACCCAAGCAAAGACACGCGCTTAATCACGCACACAACAGACCTATATACACACACATAAACGCACTCAAATACATACATGCGCTTAATCACGTATGAACATAAACACATTCATACCAATGGACACACACACACACACACAGAGGTACATATACAAGCATACTCACAGGTACACTGTCTCAATCACGCGCATATATGTCCATACATAAGCACGCACATACACACATACATACACATACTCAATCACGCATGCATACACACAGGTACAAACACACATACGTACATACATATGCTCAATCATGCACAGATCTGTCCATATATAACACACATACACATGCTAAATCACGAATGCATAAACACACATACAAATGGTCAATTATGTATGCGCGCATACATGTAAATTCTCGATCACGCAAACAAATACATAAGCTCATTCACGAGCACATGTATATACATACACAGGTTCATCACGCACACACACACGTGTGGATACATATGGTCATTAGCACACACATATGTATATAAATATGCGCAATCGCGCTCGCATCCACACGTATATATACATATTCGTTCATGAACACACTCATGTACATACACATAGTTTTGACAGACTTGATAGGGGGAGATAATTTGATAATGGTGCCTCTAGAACTAGATGTCACTGTATGAGGCTTGAAAAGGAAAATTCTTTGCAGGATGTCAGGAAGTACTTTTTTTTATTGCAAAAACAGTTAATCACAGGAATTCGCTAGGGGAAGATACAGCAAATGCCAAATGCATTCATAGTTAAAAAAAAAAAAAAAGATGAGGGTTAATGAAAAAAACTCGACCTAGAGGCGGGGAGGTACGAGCACAGGCCTCTCTCTAGTGAGAACATCTAGGTGATTACAGCTAGATAAAATAAACACACATACACACATACACGTACATACAATCGCTCAATCACGAACGCACAAAGTATAACCGCTGTTACTCTATTAAATTTACCACTTGTTCAATTAGGTTTTTCTTTTATCAAACTGAAAGGTGTTAGGTATCTCTCTCTCTCTCTCTCTCTCTCGTCTCTCTCTCTCTCTCGTCTTCTCTCTCTCTCGTCTCTTTATGAGGGAGGAAATAACATTAGTCTGGGATGCGCATCTGGGGTCTGATTGTTACAGAGAAAAGTTGCAATTCAGATATTTGGATAAGGATTGCAGACGGTAGTTATATAGTAGAGCTGAGGATTGTTGAAGTGGTAGTTGTAGTAGTAGCAATACTAGAGGTAGTAGCAGCAACGGAAGTAGTAGTAGTAGTAGCAGTAAACGTGGTAGTAGTAGCAACGGAGGGCGTCTCTACGCAATTGAAAGGATATCCGTGGACAAGAGGAATCAGGAAGCTCTGTGAAGACATAATCAGATGCAACCAACTGAAAAGGTTTCCA
>JAXCGZ010020419.1:0-7500 GCA_037179515.1 Halocaridina rubra
AAAAAAAAAAAGCGTCTTCCATAGAGGCAAAAATAATCATCCAAAAATTATATATATATATATATATATATATATATATATATATATATATATATATACACACACACACACACACACACACACACACACACTACTTTGAGTAAGTCTCTACTATGTGCATCTACTTTTATTTTTAGAGATTAAAAAATATACATCGAGACTTTTGACCTTACACTCTGTGTATAAGGAATATCGTTCATGTACTTTACACAAACAGTTCTTCAGTTTTGTTACTTTATTCATATATGTTTCAGCTGGGTGGCTTTTACTTTAAAATACTGAAGTATATTCAGCTTCATGTCTTTATATATATATATATATATATATATATATATATATATATATATATATATATATATATATATATATATATATAATCTGTGTGTGTCTATGCAGACGTTTATTATTTCGTTTCTTTTTCTTATATATTCCTATTATTTGATGACGTAACTTAAATTATCATATGAAAATAAACTTACATTGGAAGAAGTTTTAAAAGAATAAATAATTTAATGTAATATTCTATTTATCGGCTATAATATTTTTTACTTTATATATATATATATATATATATATATATATATATATATATATATATATATATATATATATATATATATATATATATATATATATATATATTTAGTATGTGTAGAACACATTTCCTTTATATTTTGTTTTATTTTGTTGCATGGAACTTGTACTTAATGCACGAACATACTCACAAAATACTTTAGTCTCTGCGAACTGATGAAACGCTTAATCAGCATTGGATTTTTCTTCCGTAGATGTGGAGATAAAGGTTCTTCGAGCTATCTGTCATTGCAATTCCTTGCCAGAATCGCGCCTGGTGTTTAAATAAAAAGAAAGTAAATCGCCGTTAACTCACTCTGGTGTCTGCTGTCAACTCTGGTTAGGAATGTCATCAATAGATGTGCGAAGTTTGGAATGAAGCTTTTCAGAAAACTCACGACTCTTCGGTACAGGAATTTTGCAATCCAGAAGCTCTTTTTGGATAATAATAATAACAATAATAATTATAATAATGATGATTACAATCACTATAGTGATGATAATATTAATAATGATGATGATGGTGACGATGATGATGATGACGACGGCGACTAGGAAGGCCAATACTGTGTCCTCCCACGCACAACCTTTATTCTGTGGATACGTCGACATCTAGTCCCAACACTTCTCGACCTACTTTTATGTAATGGCGCTTTTCGGAAGTTATTTTGAGATTTCTGTTGACAACTGGAATATTGATTCTCTCTCTCTCTCTCTCTCTCTCTCTCTCTCTCTCTCTCTCTCTCTCTCTCTCTCTCTCTCTCTCTCTCTCTCTCTCTCTCTCTCTCCTTTTTCTTTTTCTTTCTTCTTCTTTTTCTTTCTTAATTGTTATATGCAGTGAATAGGTTAGCCCCATCTTAATGCACTTGCTTCGTAGAGAAATGATGCATTTTATATTCCTGTTATTATTATTATTATTATTATTATTATTATTATTATTATTATTATTATTATTATTATTATTAATATTATTATTATTATTATTATAGCCCCTTCTTCGTTGCATTCTTCATATCTTTTAATGGTTTCTGCGAAATGCAGTCCACGGGGGCGTTAAGTGTGAGCTGAATACCTCTTTCAAGAGAGAGAGAGAGAGAGAGAGAGAGAGAGAGAGAGAGAGAGAGAGAGAGAGAGAGAGAGAGAGAGAGAGAGAGAGAAAATAATTGATAATATTAAAAATAATAATAGAGAGAGAGAGAGAGAGAGAGAGAGAGAGGAGAGAGAGAATAATTGATAATATTAAAAATAATAATAATAATAATAATAATTATTATTATTATTATTATTATTATTATTATTATTAATGTTTCTTTCTCTATTATATAATAATAATAATAATAATAATAATAATAATAATATATAATAATAATAATAATAATAATAATAATAATAATAATAATAATAATGATGATGAAGCTCAGGCTTGTGTACATTGAGTTACACATATCTCAAATATTAAGAATATTTTAGTGAAAGAGAGCAGAAGGACACGTAGAGTAGGTTAACACTCTCTCTCTCGAGAGAGAGAAAGAATAATTGATAATATTAAAAATAATAATAATAATAATAATTATTATTATTATTATTATTATTATTATTATTATTATTATTAATGTTTCTTTCTCTATTATATAATAATAATAATAATAATAATAATATATAATAATAATAATAATAATAATAATAATAATAATAATAATAATAATGATGATGAAGCTCAGGCTTGTGTACATTGAGTTACACATATCTCAAATATTAAGAATATTTTAGTGAAAGAGAGCAGAAGGACACGTAGAGTAGGTTAACCCTCGAAGTGGATGAAGCAGAGGAGCTTGGGAGGATCGGGAGGGTTAGTGGTGAATGCCCGCATGTCCCTGATAATGCCAGCAGTCGTGTCAGTACGAAAACCCTTTTCTCATTGTCTTTATTTATTTATTTATTTTTATAGTTTTTATTGCATTGTATATACTCATTTATATAACATGAGCATATAAAAGTTCATGTGACTACTACTGTACAATGATTTATTTTTTTAAATTCATGCTTGCTATTGATAGATATTTTAGTTGTGTTTCCCTCTACAAGTTAAATTCCTGAGCGGAAAAGGTTTAGCGTCAATGAGCGTTTGATTTCAAGCCCCTGTGATGCCTTAAGGAATCCACCATATATTTGCGAGCACTGACATAAATGTTTGTGAGTGTGGAATATACACCAACATCTTTAGTGTGTGTGTTTGTTTGTTTGTTTTTTTACACCAGGACGGGCCAATAAAAATTATAAAATAAAACAGCTCTCATCGGGGCTGGGCACGAAGAATACATAAAGTAAAGAGAAACGGAGATGGAGAGTGTAATGAAATGTCAGATGTGAAGGGATAATAAAAGATGTGTGGTGAATATTCAAGAATATTCAGTGTAGCTGTAGGCATAGAAAAAGAACCGTAACTGAAGGAAGACTTAACATCGAACTGTCCTAGACAGACCTATTTAAGTTCAAAAAACCTTCAGCTGTAGTATCGCCACGGGTGGCTGGTGCCATGAGCCAACCTACTACATGGGTTAGATAGGGTTGCCTTAGAGTTAGATTGCGTTATAGGTTAGTATATTTCCTTTTGTGAATATTCCTGTAATCTACTTTTCGCTTTTCGTTGAAGATGCCAAAGAAACAGCAGTAGTTGTATATCTTCCTTTAGAATCTGCCAAATAGGTAGGATTAATGAGTACATATATGAACTGTACTGGATAAAGACACCGGGACAGGCTAGGCCCAGGCACCAAGAAATCTTTTTTTGTCGAAGTTAGATTAGAAGCTTAAGGACTAGGCAGAAATAAGAGAATGATAAACACTAGGGAAAGGAAAGGCTGAAAGAATTAGCGATAGGGTAGGATTAGGCCTTGAGATGATGATAGATCTGTTTTTGAAGAAAGATAGGTCATAAGAAATAGGAAAGACAGAAGGAGGCAAAGAGTTATAGTGTGTGGAGGTGGAAGGGAAGAAACAGTCAATACATAGACAATTCCATGAGCTCTAAATCTCCACACATTACCTGCGAGACGAGGCCACTTGGCGAGAGTCACACGGCCTCGGCAGTGGGGGAAGGATGCAACTCGCCAACTCATTAGAGCAGCAATAGACTTGGAAAAGAGATCGGGAGATACCTTATGGCATAGAGAGAGAGAATCCGGATTAGAAATAAGAGAAGGGTCATTGATCTTTTTTTTTAATGATTGTGACACCAGGACGGGTAAAAGAAATTCCCCTCATGAGGTCTGAGCACGAAGAAAACATAAAGCAAAAAGAAACGGAGATGGAGAATGTTGTGACTTGTTAGATATGAGGGGATAATAAGAGACATGTAACGAATATGAAAGTATATTTACTGTATATGTTGGCATAGAAAAAGAACCGTAACCTAAGGAAGACTGATCACCAAGCTGATCTTGTCTGTCCTATTAAGTCCAAAAGATCTTCAGCTGTAGTATCGTAATAGGATGAGTCTGATTGCCTTAGATTTAACCCTATCAAGGACATAAGTATATAATGAAACACCCCAGATGTTTGAGCAATACTTAAACAGGGACGGATAAGACCTTTATGAATTTTAAGTAACTGAAAAGAGGAAAAGCAATGATGAACATGAAACAGAACCCCTAATTTTTTAGATGCAGATATATAAGTTTAATTTAATTGATTCCTTCAAGACAAGTTAGAGGCTATCTGGATTCCTAATATATATATATATATATATATATATATATATATATATATATATATATATATATATATATATATATATATATAATTGTTGTTTGTCATTTCATTCACAGTTAATCCTCATATTATCATTTTTTACGCAGATAAGAGATTAGAGAACACATAATATGAGCATTAATATTAACATAAACCCTCAAACAAAAATACATGCGCGCAAATATCTGTTCCATGTATCTATCTATCAATCTATCTATCTATCTTTCTATCTATCTATCTATCTATCTATCTATATATATATATATATATATATATATATATATATATAGTGTGTGTGTGTGTGTGTGTGTGTGTGTGTGTGTGTGTGTGTGTGTGTGTGTGTGTTGTTTGCCGTTGTATGTCAGTACGAGTTTCAGTCCTTATATTGTGTTTGTTTGTTTTTTTTATCTCATATCTACATTAAGATTTATTCTGATTACCCTTTGTGTTTGTATTTTTATTAACTTATTTAATCACTTGTTATTTGAATATCATTTATTCACACGTAAGCGTTTAAAATGCCTTACCCTTATTCACTTAAGTACATCACCTGTGGACCGCTTGAATCCATTTTCTGACGAGGCAATAGTAAGAGAATATCTATTTTCGTTCGACTGGTGTCGATATTCCGGCAATCATCTTGTAAACCACATTAGACACGAGTATAAATTTACATGGGGTCATGTTTTCGGTACTTAGGTGTGGGAAGGTCAAAGGGCATGGGATACTCAGGCCAAGCAAGAGGTTATGAAAGGTGAGAAGGGACGTGTAATTGAAGAACGCTCATTAAGGATTAACCTTTGAATATTCAAGGCGAGACATATCTTTCACTTACTCGTCTCTCCTCTTATTACTCATTGTTATTCTTCTTATATATTTGATAGCTTTTGATGTATGTCTCTTATCATTGTGCATGTATTTGTTAATGTTTTTTTTATTCGATAGGTTTGCTTTTATAAAAAAAAAAAATTCTAAAGATGACAGTTGCGGTACGTGCATATTTCCCTTATATAAGCTTCATAGACTTTTAACTATTGCTCTTTACATGTAATATTGTACTCAGTCTGTTGAAGTGGTAGGGGCCATATAACTTATGGAGGATGGATATGTACATATGCTTTTATGCAGTATCACAAGGTAACTACTTATCAGCCAAAGGAATATTATATAACGTGTTTCAATTTGGCACTTTGCTCAGTTTGTGTAAAATGGATAAGGATTATTTTGATCAATTGGGAGTGCCTTGTAGCACTCCAGTATGACCTGATATTTTCTTTAGTCAAAACTTATAATGATGGTTGGCATGGTGATTGTTCGGTCTACAATTGTATTTCCTTCCCATACGTCATAGTGCATCACACTACGTTTAGAAGGTGAACTGTCGGTAATACTAAATTTTAGTTTAAGGGCATGCACTCAGGGTAACGATTATATCTGCCAAAACTAGTCCTTCGCAAGAAGGCAACCGTCCTAGCCCTTGGTTGAAAAGGGAGTCCGTGACGTAAAACCGGAACGATGCTTACGTAGTTAACATCAGTGTAGCTTTTTTGTATATTACATAATTTTTCAACAATATTTGAGCATTATTAGTGTATTACAGTGATTAGAGTCTTACTAGGATAAGTGGTTAATCGTCGTGTGGGCCCAAGAATTTTATCATAGTTAATCTGTGTTCCTTTTCCTAACCATTTTTCATGTAAGAATGAACAAACTAATATAATGAACCTAGTATTTGCAATTTCATAATGATGAGTTATATTATTTTCGTCATAGCCATTTAGCGTAGGAATGGATAAGAGTTAACAAATATTGCATAGTAATTGCTTTATTTGTAGTCCGTCTGAGTGAATAGAGTCACACTAGGGCCCGATTTCTTAAACAGTGTAAACCTAGGATACCATTTGTTAGTTACCTAGACACACACCAATGGATTTCATAAACGCATCTGACGCGGTTCTGTGTATATCTAGGAACCTGTACCTGATCTGTTACCATTCAACACATCTTTTCATGAAGGTATGAATGTACATGATTTACTCTGTCGCTGTTTAGCGAAGTCTAATTATCAACTACTCTCTGATACAGGCCCGATATCTTACCAGCCGTATTTGCCATGTAGTAGGTTGGCTCATGTCACTGTCCTCCCGTTGCGATACTACAGCTGAAGGTTTTTGAACTTAAATATGTCTGTCCAGGACAGTTCAATGTTAAGTCTTCCTTCAGTTACGGTTCTTTTTCTTTGCCTACAGCTACACTGAATATTCTTGGATATTCATTACACATCTTTTATTATCCCTTCACATCTGACAAGTCATTACACTCTCCATCTGTTTCTCTTTATGTATTCTTCGTGCCCAGGCCCGATGAGGGCTGTTTTATTTTATTATTTTTTGGCCCGCCCTGGTTTAACAATCATTAAAAAAAAGTGTAAACCTAGGATACCGTATTGTTAGTTAGCTAGACACACACTAATAGATTTCATAATCGCATCTGACGCGGTTCTCCTAGGTTTACACTGTTTAAGAAATCGGGCCTGTATCAGAGAGTAGTTGATAAGTAGACTTCGCTAAACAGTGACAGAGTAAATTATGAATATTCATAACTTCATGAAAAGATGTGTTGAATGGTAACTGACCAGGAAACGGTATTTCAAGACCATGATACTCATACCCGCCTTACGCACATACACTCGCACGCGCATGCACATATTTACGGAGCCTTCTGTTACCTCTCATTTTCAGGTTTACCATATATGGTTGTTTATGACCCCCTATCAATGACGGCTGACTCACTTGAGCTCGTCAAGTGATGGGAAAATAGGTCATCTTTCCTGGTTTTACCTTCGTATGAAGGCTGTTGCAAGGATGAACGAAGTTATGGTATTCGTAACATTTCATGAATAATAATAATAATATATCTTTATCTTCGCTTCTCTGTCTTATCGCCAGTTTTTCGTAATTTTATTCAAAGTCTTGAAACGTATATCTTGATAACATAAAAAGGAATTAGGTGCACCTTCTCTACAATAGGACTCATGGTTAGTAAATGTTGGACTGAGATCCAATTTCTGATTTTCGCCAAGCCCTTTTTTTTTTAATTATTACATATATCATTGGGATCGATTGCATATTGGTGTTA
>JAXCGZ010020419.1:10000-12692 GCA_037179515.1 Halocaridina rubra
GGTCATCCTTGTGATGAGGAGTTAGAATTCCATCCTCATAGTGCTTGGGTGTCGTAGAAGGCGACTAGAAAGGATGGAGGTGTGATAATTTGCGCTTCCTCCTTGAATAATACCTTCCAAAAAAAAAAATTGGATTAAACAAGGTCCTATTATCACATATATTTTTATACATTTCAAGTCTCCCTTAGGTGTTGGCGAATATATATATATATATATATATATATATATATATATATATATATATATATATATATATATATATATATATATATATATATATATATATATATAATATATATATATATATATATATATATATATATATATATATATATATATATATATATATATATATATATATATATATATATATATATGGTCATCGTTCTGAACTCCTTAGTTTGTAAGCCCGCGATTGAGACCGCCATGGGATGAGAGGGATGGCATCCTGTCTTAATTCCCCAGAAAACTTTCTCAGGGAACGGATGTCGGATTGATAACATTTAGAGGCTGAAAAGCCAACATGGGAGCTGGGAGCTTTTAAACACACGCACACACACGCACATTTGACAGTCTTTAAATTCCTTCATGGTTATGATAGAGTGGATAGGGATCGATATTTTGATATGGCTGGCTCTAGAACTAGAGGTCATAGTTTGAAGCTTGGTAAGAAAACTTCTTTGCAGGATGTAAGGAAATACTTTTTCAGTGTAAGAGTAGTTGATAATTGGAATTCGCTAAGCGAGGAGGTAGTTAATGCTATCTCAATCCATAGTTTTAAGGACAGGTATGATAAGTATCACTGAGTATAAAATGGAACCGATGAGGAGACGGGAAGATACGAGCTTTGGGCTCTTTCCCGTAAACACAATTAGGTAATCACACACACACACACACACACACACACACACACACACACACACACACACACACACACACACACACATATATATATATATATATATATATATATATATATATATATATATATATATATATATATATATATATATTCCGGTTTTACGTCAAGGACTCCCTTTTCTACTAAGGGCTAGGACGGTTGCCTTATTGCGAAGGACTTGTTTTGGCAGATGTAATCCTTATCTGAGTGCAAGCTCTTGCTAACCTCAGACGGTGATTGGGCACGAACCGTCGACCTGACGTCTCGGAGTCGCGGACGCTACCGCTTGGGCCATGGTGACTAATATATATATATATATATATATATATATATATATATATATATATATATATATATATATATATATATATATATATATATATATATATATATATGCTGAGTGTTTTACGTCACGGACTCCCTTTTCAACCAAGGGCTAGGACGATTGATTGCCTTCTTGCGAAGGACTTGTTTTCGCAGATGTAATCGTTTCCCTGAGTGCATGCCCTTGCTAACCTCAGACCGTGGCGGGGTGCGAATCTTCGACCTGACGGCTCAAAGTCGCGGACGCTACTGCCTGAACCACGGTGACTCCAGACTCTGGAACTCTCTTCTTCCTTCTGTCTTCCCTAATTCATATAACCTATCTTCCTTCAAAAAGCGGAACTATCGTAATCTCATAGGATAATCCTCTCTCTCTCTCTCTCTCTCTCTCTCTCTCTCTCTCTCTCTCTCTCTCTCTCTCTCTCTATATATATATATATATATATATATATATATATATATATATATATATATATATATATATATATATATATATATATATTGTACCAGTGTTTTCTTAACCGTGTTTACAAGGTACGACAGTCCTAAAACCACAAGTAATGAAATTATTTACTTATGTTGTTTAGACATCCCAAGAACAATTCTGTGGTAGTCTTCTTTCAAAATAAGCTCTTGCTGCACGAGTGAGCTGCATTGTAAATAGTACTTACTTATATATATATATATATATATATATATATATATATATATATATATATATATATATATATATATATATATATATGGGGGTGGGTGGGGGGGATGTGCGTGTGTGTGTGTGTGTATGTATATATATATATATATATATATATATATATATATATATATATATATATATATATATATATATATATATATTAATATATATATATATATATATATATATATATATATATATATATATATATTTATATATATTATATATATATATATATATATATATATATATATATATATATATATATATATATATATATATATATATATACAATTTAGCAATGTAATAAATGCATCTTAGTTATCATTGTAATGAATATATTTAATATGTTGCTCGTGTGAATGTTCATATACACATCCTAGTCTTTATCGTTACCTTATAATATAAGCGCTTGCCTTCCACCCAGAAAGTCCCAAGTTTTCCTCTTCATGGTGGTTTATATAACATTTCTCCTACAGAACTTCCTCCGTGGGTGGAAGAGGAATGAATAAGTCTTTCACTCAAATTGGGTACTCGTGACAGCATAGCATTTAGATGTATGGAGTCCATGAATAAAAAGCATCTTTAGGGGTTTGGGTCTCGATCAGGGAGAGTTTATCTTTGCTGCAGCACTCTCATGTATGAAAAATGCTAATTCATTCTCTCTCTCTCTCTCTCTCTCTCTCTCTCTCTCTCTCTCTCTCTCTCTCTCTCTCTCTCTCTCTCTCTCTCTCTCTCTCTCTCTCTCTCTCTCTCTCTCTCTCTCTCTC
>JAXCGZ010020420.1:0-7500 GCA_037179515.1 Halocaridina rubra
GTCATAATGAGAAAGAAGTGAAGGTGATTGGCACTCCACTACAAAAAAAGAAGAGCAGTAATACAGTGAGCGGTATAGTGTTGGAGAGGTGCAAAGATATTGGCACTGAATGGCCCTCTCTGCTCCAATAGTAAGAATGAACATAAAATGCATTTTATTCAAACAAGGAATTGTAGAATGAGTAGAATGCTGCAGATATGGGCAAGGGAAAGCTAAAAATGGCAGTCATAAGATTGGAAAACATGAGCAATAACACAGTGTATGGAAGCAATCTTAAGAATCGCCAAAGAGGCACTATTCCTTACAAAAGAAACAAGAAACATGAAAATAAGTAATAGTGGCTGGGAGAGCGTTAGCGCAAGAAGGACATATAGTTCATTCCACACGAGAGAGAGAGAGAGAGAGAGAGAGAGAGAGAGAGAGAGAGAGAGAGAGAGAGAGAGAGAGAGAGAGAGAGAGAGAGAGGAGAGAGAGAGAGAGAGAGAGAGAGAGAGAGTAAAATTCTATAATGTTTCTACCTCACTTACCAAATCCTATAGAAATTGCAAAGAAGATTTTATTTCGCTGTTAAATGGAGAGAGAGAGAGAGAGAGAGAGAGAGAGAGAGAGAGAGAGAGAGAGAGAGAGAGAGAGAGAGAGAGAGAGAGAGAGAGAGAGAGAGAGAGAGAGAGAGAGAGAGAGAAAAAATCTGCAAAATGACCTTTTACATGAAAATAGTTTTATACATATTTAATGTTATTGGCGGTAACATTATAAAACACTATAAAACATAAGTTATACAAAATTTAACATACAAAGTTTGAGAGAGAGAGAGAGAGAGAGAGAGAGAGAGAGAGGAGAGAGAGGAGAGAGAGAGAGAGAGAGAGAGAGAGAGAGAGAGAGAGAGAGAGAGAGAGAGAGAGAGAGAGAGAGAGACTTATAAACGATCAATAATAGGTATGTTAGAATCCTCTGACATTTTGCTTCTCAATTAAGGTTTGTGTAAAATTAATGGATGAGACCACGCATATGTGTGTGTATACATACTCTTATATATATATATATATATATATATATATATATATATATATATATATATATATATATATATATATATATATATATATATATATATATATGAATCGCTCTTTACCCCCACCGGGACTAGAACCTAGGACTTATGATTGCTATATATATATATATATATATATATATATATATATATATATATATATAGTTACAACCCCGAACAAGCTTGTTAACCCTTTCTAACTACAAATACCGCTGCTCAACTAATCAGCGTTCCCTTCACCTCGAGCAGCCAATCATAATGAAGTTTCTGGCCTTACCCTCGACCTTACTTTGGCTGATCGTCATAAGGCGGTTTACACGGTCAAACGGTTCGTCGAACGCGGTTCGACACACGTGTTTGAAGTGATGTTCGAACGTGTGAACGGGGTATTTGGTTGTTGAACACGTTTGTCGAACGTGTTCGACAACCAAATACCCCGTTCATACGTTCGAACATCACTTCAAACACCTTGTCTGTCGAAGCGCGTTCGACGAACCGTTTGACCGTGTAAACCCCACTTTAGCCCCAATACTTTCCCACTGTCGAGGCTTTAAATACCCGGTTAAGAACACCGGCGAGCAGAGTACAGTTCTAGTCCAGCGATCATCACGTCATACCAGGAGTATATTCCCCGGACCGGGTAATACATTTCTTCCACCTGGAGCTCCTTGTTTTTTTTTTTTATATTGTATATTCTTTATTGTGTATTAGTTTATTGCTCTCCTCCATTTCACTTTTGATGTCAGTTAAAAGTTATAGTAAGTATCATTATTAATTCCTTCCTTGCTGTGTTTTTGTCTGGATTTGTTAATCTGTAGGTTTATATTAATTATTAATGTGTTTAGGTCTGCTTTTGTTAATCTGTAGGTTTATGTTAATTATTAATGTGTTTAGGTCTGTTTTTGTTAATCTGTAGTTGTGTAAAATCTCAGATTATAATTCCTATTGTATTAGGTGAAATTGATATTACAATTGTTATAAATTGTTCACCTTATTTCCATGCCCTTCAGTATTTCGAGTCAGATAAGAGTATTTATCCATTGCCACAAGGTCATATATTAGTCCTGGGTCCCGGGCTTGAAAAACTTGAATTTGGTATTTTTCAGTCAGACCTGGGTGTAATATATTGGCAAAATCGCCAGGATCCTTGCTCTAAGTAAAGTAGTTTACATCAACTTCTCCCTTGTTCCCGTACTGTTATAACAATTATATTATGATTTCAGGAAAGTGAACAGTGAATTCTTGAGTTTTTTTTTTAATTTTTTTTTGTGTGTAATTATTGTCTGTGTCTTTTGTTATAAGAGGTAAAAATCGAAATAACCGTAACAAGTGTGATATGATCGTTGGTCATTAGTGTATACTCGTTATCTTGCGTGGTAGCCGCAAAAGTAAACACTAATTTGAACGTAGGGTGACGGTAGTTCTCTATACGTTCTTTCAAGACTCGTTAACTTTGTTAACCTAATTAATCTCATGAATCAGTATTGAATGGCTCGTTAGGTTTTTTCAAGAATCGTCAGTTAAATTTTTCGGAGTGCTTTATATTTTTAAGTCTCTTTATTCAAGTATCAATATTCAACGTACTCTCACAAGTATCCAAGTTTCAAAGTACTCTACTCAAGTACCGGGATACGTATAATCCCATCACTCATGCTAGTTTCTAGTATCTCTACCTAACAAGTCGTTAATACTCTAGTGTCGAAGTATTTGGGTATAGTAAAGCATAGATTCCGGGGTCGTGCTTGACTATCGCTACTGTATTTTCCCCAGAGCTTCCTCGCTTCATTTTTCCTAAAGTTTTGATTAATAATCGTCATGGCTAGTAAAGAATTTGATATATCATTTTTCTTGAAGTCTCCCTCTTGGGATCAAGTAAGTGACATTAGAAAAGCCGATTGTGTTAGAGATTGCTAAACTTTATAAAATTGCTCTTCCAACTCACCCCTCAAAGGTGACTAAGGAAAAAGTTGAGGATCTTGTTTTGAAACGTTTAATGAAACAAGGTGTTCTTGAAGTAATTGCTGAATATGTTTCATAACCTGAGGATACCGAGGAAGATTCCGATCCAGACGAGATTCCTAAGTCAAAGGAAATTGAAGTAGCTCGTATTGATAATGCTACTCCGAAAGCTGACCCCTCTTCTTCGCTCGAGGTAGAGAAGTATAGATTAGAACTTCAGTATAAAAGGGATGTTGAAACGAGAAAAATGGGATTAGAAGTAGAAACGAGAAAATTGGAAGTAGAACCGAGAAAATTAGAAGTAGCAAGGGAATTAAAATTAGAAGTAGAAATGAGAAAATTGGAAGTAGAAAGAGAATTAAAATTGAAAGAGTCAGAACAGGTTGGTAAGCATAGGGACATAGAACTATCTATAAAGGAGAAAGAGGTATCTTACAACTTTTCTACAGTTTCTTCTATGGTACCAATATTTGACGAAGGAGACATTGATGGGTCCTTTAAATTGTTTGAGAAAATCGCAACTAAACAGAAGTAGCCAAAAGAAGAGTGGATGAACATTGTAGGTCCTAAATTGTCAGGAAAGTCTCTGAGAGTCTATAGTAGTTTGGATGAAACGGAAGACTATGATTTTGTTAAAACTCAAATACTTCTTGCACATGCAATCACACCCGAAGGATATAGGCAGAAATTTAGGAATATGACTAAAGCTAAGTATCAAACCTATGTGGAATTTGCCACCGAGAAAATGTGACAGTTCAAAAAGTGGTTAGAATCCTTAAATGTCACTACATATTCCGAACTCGTGAATGTAATAGTCTTGGAGGAATGGAAGAATAAAATACCATTTCCTATACTTCAACATGTAGAGGAGAGCAATATAACGGAGCTTCTTAAGGTGGCAGAAATGGCAGATGCTCAGGCCTTACGGTTGGAATCCTGGAATGTGCGTGGGGTGGATCGTGGTGTTTTTGTAAAATCTACCTCTCGTGATCCCCAAAGTAGAACTGAGTGATGGGCAGAGAGAAAATAAGTCAAATTCAAACCAGCTAGTTTGTGCTTATTGCAAGAAAGTAGGACATACCATTGCACAGTGTAAACATCCAGGGTGCCAAGTTTCAAAGAAGGGTTTTACTGCTACAAATTCCAATACTAAACCTGTTGCTTCTAATTCTTGCTCCTCTCAGACCAGTATGTTCAATGCATTTACTTTCAAGGGTCATGTCGCGCTTAGCCCGAAGGGTCAAGCATTCCCCATAACTATTCTTAGAGATACTGGGGCTACTCAGTCCATTTTAGTCCATGATGCTATTCCTAATCTGAGTCATAAGTTAACAGGAGAGAAGGTTCTACTGTCTGATTTAACGTCTCATATGTCATATCCTCTTGCACGAGTTTATCTTGAGTGCCCACTGTTCAAGTCAAATGTAAAAGTAGCTGTCAAATATGGTAAATTGCCGGTTCAAGGAGTTCAGCTATTATTGGGAAATGATCTCACTGGAACTCTTACCTGTACCTAATATTACTACTGTTGATAATCCTCTTCCAAGAGTTCTTGATGAATCCCGTGATCTTTTTCCTTCTTGTGCAGTAACAAGGGCTCAAGCTAAACTCGCTGTGTCTAAATCATCTTATACATTGTCATCATTGCCTTCCCCTAAAGTTCAGGGGGATCTCCTGAACCAGCCATTGTCTAAAGAAGAACTAATACAAGCACAGAATTCTGATCCTTCGTTGGCAGTGATGCGACATGTTGCTGTGTATCATAGTCAGTCATGATTTTATTGCCAAATATTCAGTATACATACAGGAATAAATATGTACATTATATTCAGAGGCACTAGCCTGCTGAGCAAGAGCTCCTTGGCAGGCAGTTTAATATACATTTCACATAAATTAAAGTATGACGGCAATAGTTAACAAAAGCTCCAATATAGCAATCTCATACTTATCTTGTAATAAAACAAAACAGTAGCCTGACCTTAACCTGGACATAATGATACACTAATACTGTATTAATTATTAATCAACAGCTGCTTGATTTTGCCTAGTAAATAAATGCTGTTTGAGTTTCTTTTTATATAAAGTTGTGCCACTTATTGTTTTTAAATCTTCAGGCAATGCATTCCAACATTTTGGGCCAAAACAGTGAATAGAAAATTTGTACAAGGTTGTTCTCGGCTGTGGACATATCAAATTTATATTGTTACCTCTGGTTCCATGGTTGTGTTGAATAAATCTAAATAATTTGCTGTTATCATTAACATCACTATGTATAATAATAAGACAGAAATATTGTATCAAGCAATTAAATTTAAGCAACTTTAGCTCCTTGAATAAAGAGGAAGTTGAGTCATATTTTCCACTATATGTAATAGTTCTGATCAGTCTTTTCTGAGTTACAAATACATCCCTTACAACTGACGGCCATGTACAACCCCAGATGGACAATCAGTATATAATATGAGGATAACGCAGGGAATAGTATATGCTTTTTAAGGCCTCATTTGTTAGGTTATGGCGAATTTTATACAAAATTCCACACGTCTTGGACAGTTTTGAGCAGACAGATTGAATATGATATTTCCAACTTAAATTTTCATCAATAATTACTCCCAAAAATTTCTTACAAGCAACTCTTTTAACTTCATACCCATTCATATTAACTTGACCAATATTGTGTACTACAGATCTATTTTAAAATAAGATATATTCAGTTTTGTAAACATTTAGCTTTAATTTATTAACAGAGACCCAGTTGTTAATTTTTTCTAGTTCACTATTTAAAACAGAATGCAGGTGGTCAAGGTTATTATCATGCAAGAGAAGGTTGGTGTCATCTGCATAGAGAATATATTTGAATTTATTACTGGCATTGGAAATATCATTTATATAAACTAAAAATAGCAATGGGCCCAGTATTGATCCCTGTGGTACTCCCCTCTCAATAGTTTGCAACAAAGATGCTTTCCCATTACAATATACGGCTTGTTTTCTATTTTTCAAGTAGCTCTGATATGATAAAGGGCATCCCAAAAGAAATTCAGTCTGATCAGGATACGAATTTTACAAGTCAAACTTTTCAGCAGGTCTTAACTGAGTTGGGAGTCAAACATATAACTTCATCTGCCTATCACCCACAGTCTCAGGGGTGTCTGGAAAGATTTCACCAAACTTTAAAGCAGGTGTTGCAAAAATATTGTTTACCATATGCAATTCAGAAAAAGTTGAGTCCTCTAAACTATGTCATAGCAACACCTGATCGTAGAAAGAAAACACAGTTGGTTCATGTGAATCTACTCAAACCTTACTATTCCAGATCACCAGAGGTAGATGTCGGAACTGTTTCTCCAGTTACAGTATGTGTGGCAGACACCAACCCTATGTCTGAAATGGGATTGTATGGTGATGGTGAGAGTAGCCTACCTGTTGACTTACCCTGTAACCAAGGCTTTCTCTCCAACACCAGTATAATACAGAATCTTAATGATTATTTTGGTGATCTTCATTCAAACCAGATGGCAGACTTGGCTCAGCTGTTGCATCAGTTTCCCTCTGTTATTTCTGATTCTCCAGGATTGTGTAATTATATCCAACTTGACATAAAGTTGATTAGTTCATGTCATGCCCCTATTAGGCAAGCTCAATATAGATTGCACCCCCATAAGAATGATATTATGAAGAAAGAAGTAGATTATCTATTAACTCAAGGATTAGATGAACCAAGTATGTCTCTCTGGGCATCACCATGTATTTTAGTGCCAAACCATGATGGATCTTCCCGACTTTGTACTGACTATAGAAAAGTAAATAAAGTAACTGTCAAAGGCTCTTATCCTCTACCCTTAATAGAAGACCTTTTAAATACTATTGGAAAATCCCAGTTTATTACACCCATTGCTCTCACTAAGGGGTATTATCAGATACCTCTTACAGAGAGTACTAAAGAGATTTCTGCATTTATCACCCAATTTGGTTTGTACCAATATAAAGTGTTAGCATTTGACATGACTAATGCTCCTTCTATTTTTCAAAGGGTCATCAACCAAATCATCCGAAGACTGAAAGGAACTGCTGCTTATTTGGATGACATTGAAGTTGTAGTAGACTCCTGGAAAGAACTTTGCAATTGTTTACAAGTTCTCAAGAGGCGGCTACAAGCAGCTGGACTTACCATCAATCTACAGAAATCTGTCTTTGGATATGGGACCGTTACTTATCTTGGTCATACCATTGGAAATGGAATGCTCCGTCCTAAGGCAGCCAATGTGTCTGCCATCCTTGCATTTCCAATCCCTAACACCAGGAAAGAAGTTATGCGTTTTTTAGGTATGGTGGGGTATTATAGAAGGTTCTGTGCCAATTTTTCTACAGTGGCTGCACCCTTGACGAACCTCACCAGTTCCAAAGTGCCTTTTAAATGGACTCCTGAATGTGAAAAGGCTTTACAACATCTGAAACTGTTTTTAACTTCTCAACCTGTTTTAAGAGCT
>JAXCGZ010020421.1:0-12606 GCA_037179515.1 Halocaridina rubra
TATATATATATATATATATATATATATATATATATATATATATATATATATATATATATATATATATATATATATATATATATATATATATATATATATATATATATATATATATATATATATATATATATATATATATATATATATATATATATATATATATATATATATATATATAAATATATATATATATATATATATATATATATATATATATATATATATATATATATATATATATATATATATATATATATATATATATATATATATATATATATATATATATATATATATATATATTCAGGCACATGGACAAGGAAATGCTCAGAAATATTTATGTAACCTATGTGAGGCCAAAACTCGAATATGCAGCCCCCTTTTGGAATCCACACTTGAAAAAGCACATAGCTAAGCTTGAAAAATTTCAAAGACATGCCACGAAACTGGTGCCAGAAATACGCAACCTCAGTTATGATGAGAGGCTGAGGGAAGTAGACTTACCATCACTCGAAGCTAGAAGATTGAGGGGGGATATGGTGAGAGTGTTTAAATTCCTTCATGGTTATGATAGACTGGATAGGGATGGATATTTTGATATGGCTGGCTCTAGAACTAGAGGTCATAGTTTGAACACTGCTTAAAGTTACGAATAGTATATATAATAATATAGATATGAAAAAAATATCTTTGCTAATTTTATTAGACTTATCAAAAGCCTTCGACAGTGTAAACCATGAAATTCTTTTAAGTAAATGTATTAACTTAAATATTGATCCAAACTGGTTTAGCGAGTATCTATCTAATCGTAAACAGTCCATACATCTTAACAACATTATCTCTGTGCCAAAAAATGTATCATTTGGTGTTCCACAGGGATCAGTATTTGGTCCTATCCTCTTCTCCATTTACGTAAATGATCTATCTTCATTCATTTCTGACTGTCTAGTCGTACAATATGCAGATGACACTCAACTACTCCTTAGTGGTGATATTAATAATCTCCCAGAGCTAACTTTAAGAGCAGAAAACACTCTGTCAAAAATTAAAACCTATTTCCAAGAAATTGAGCTGTTAATTAACGAAAGTAAAACACAGTGCATATTTATTGGTTCAAGGTTCCACATAGCACAAATTCCAGAAAACACAACAATTAATTTTTGCGACAATATTATCACACCTAGCAAAACAGTCAAAAACCTAGGAATTCATTTTGATAACCACATGTTGTTTGATTCCCACATAGATAAAGTATGCAAAAAGGTTACAGGAACATTAATGTACTTATCACGTATAAAAGACAATTTTGAGACTACCACTCGAATAACTGTTGTTGAATCTCTAGCCCTAAGTCACATTAATTACTGCACAACTGTTTGGGGAGCTACCACTAAGACTCAGATAAACGGAATACAGAAGCTTATTAATTTTGCAGCTCGAGTTGCCCTGGGAGGAATAAGAAAATATGACCACATCACACCAGCTCTCAATAAACTTGGGTGGCTGCGGGCAGAAAATAAGGTCGCTTATGCTATTTATGTTTTTGTATTCAAAATTTTGGACCATCATTATCCTAGCTGGCTATTTGATTTAAAAACAGTCAGGGATATAAGGGGAACCAACACAAGACAGAGCAGTGAGCTCTTTATTCACAGAACAAACACAGAAGCAGGTTCAAAGATGATCACTATCAAAGGGCCAACACTCTGGAATAATATTCCAGAGCATCTTAAAAATGCATCCTCCTTCACAGCTTTCAAAGGCAAACTATATAGTTTTCTTTTGGACAAATAGTTGCTGCTCATTAAGAACTAACTATTCTCATTGTAAGGAAACAAATATGGAAATGATGCCGATAATAACGATCCTATATCTAGTAACATTTTTATTATAGCATTATTATTTTCTATGAAAGCTACAATTAATTTAACTATATGTCTAACCCTCTTATTTATTAGTTTAATTACATGTCTACTTATAAGTTACTATTAATGTTGAATAACGATTGTACAAAATGGAAATAAATGTTTGTTTGTTTGTTTGTTTGGAGCTTCGTAAAAAACTTCTTTGCAGGATGTAAGGAAATACTTTTTCAGTGTAAGAGTAGCTGATAATTGGAATTGGCTAAGCGAGGAGGTAGTTAATGGTATCTCAATCCATAGTTTTAAGGACAGGTATGATAAGTATCACTAAGTATAAAATGGAACCGATGAGGAGACGGGAAGATACGAGTTTGGGGCTCTTTCCCGTAAACACAATTAGGTAATCACATTCACACAAGCATATATATATATATATATATATATATATATATATATATATATATATATATATATATATATATATATATACATATATATATATATATATATATATATATATATATATATATATATATATATATATATATATATATATATATATATATATATATATATATATATATATATATATATATATTTCGCTTTATTAGCTCGCTCTGCTTACTGTACACAATTTTTCACAATATTAATCGCATTTGCAATAGGCTTTTTATATATATATATATATATATATATATATATATATATATATATATATATATATATATATATATATATATATATATATATATATATATATATACACACATACACATGCGCACAAACATATATATATATATATATATATATATATATATATATATATATATATATATATATATATATATATATATATATATATATATATATATATATATATATATATATATATATATATATATATAAATATATATATATATATATACATACATACATACATACATACATACATACATGCATACATACATACATACATACATACATACATACATACATACATACATACATACATACATACATACATACATACATACATACATACATACATACATACATACATACATACATACATACATACATACATACATACATACATACATACATACATACATACATACATACATACATACATACATACATACATACATACATACATACATACATACATACATACATACATACATACATACATACATACATACATACATACATACATACATACATACATACATACATACATATATATATATATATATATATATATATATATATATATATATATATATATATATATATATATATATATATATATATATATAAATATATATATATATATATATATATATATATATATATATATATATATATATATATATAAATATATAAATATATAAATATATAAATATATATAAATATATATATATATATATATATATATATATATATATATATATATATATATATATATATATATATATATATATATATATATATATATATTTATATATATATATTTATATATATATATATATATATATATATATATATATATATATATATATATATATATATATATATATATATATATATATATATATATATATAAAAGCCTATTGCAAATGCGATTAATATTGTGAAAAATTGTGTACAGTAAGCAGAGCGAGCTAATAGGCTGTCTACGCGGCAATTTGGTATTTAATTCAGGAATAAGATATTTAGCTGCATGCAAGTTTTTCAATCCGTTAAGCTAAGATGAAGAATCTACGGTCGATTAACAAACTGGGGGGGGGGGATATTCCACACTAGGAGGTGAAAAAAAATAATAATTAAGATAAATTATTGTAATTATGATTTGTCACCAAAAATCTAAGGAGACTTCAAGCTACCATACTTGTGATTACCTAATTGTGATTACCTAATTGTATTTACGGGAAAGAGCCCAAAGCTCGTATCTTCCCGTCTCCTGATCGGTTCCATTTTATACTTAGTGATACTTATCATACCTGTCCTTAAAACTATGGATTGAGATACCATTAACTACCTCCTCGCTTAGCCAATTCCAATTATCAACTACTCTTACACTGAAAAAGTATTTCCTTACATCCTGCAAAGAACTTTTCTTACGAAGCTTCAAACTATGACCTCTAGTTCTAGAGCCAGCCATATCAAAATATCGATCCCTATCCACTCTATCATAACCATGAAGGAATTTAAAGACTGTCACCATATCTCCACTCACTCTTCTAGCTTCGAGTGATGGTAAGTCTAATTCCCTCAGCCTCTCATCATAACTGAGATTGCGTATTTCTGGCACCAGTTTCGTGGCATGTCTTTGAACTTTTTCAAGCTTAGCTATGTGCTTTTTCAAGTGCGGATTCCAAAAGAGGGCTGCATATTCGAGTTTTGGCCTCACATAGGTTACATAAATATTTCTGAACATTTCCTTGTCCATGTGCCTGAAGGCTACCCTTACATTTGATAAGAATGCATATGCTGCCCTTACTATGCCATTTATATGTATTTTTGGAGACAAATCTGCCAGTATGTTTACTCCTAGATCTCTCTCATTTTCTGTCTCTTGAAGTTGTACTCCAGCCACCGACTAGTCAAGCTTGGGCCTTCTTGCACTTGTACCCATTCTCATTACCTTACATTTTGAAGTATTGAATTTCATTAGCCACTTTTCTGACCACTCATGCAGATTATTTAGATCCTCCTGAAGTTCTCTACCATTGTTCTCGTTTTTTACTTTCTTCACAATCTTTGCATCATCTGCAAACATATTCATGAATGAATTTACAGACTCTGGTAGGTCATTTACATATACAAGGAACAAAAGTGGCCCTAAAACTGAACCCTGTGGAACTCCACTAATAACTCTTCTCCATTCAGACACTGAGTGTCTTACTCTAACCCTCTGTTCCCTTCCTTCTAAGTAAGTTTTTATCCATTCCAAAACATTTCCACCTATTCTAGCCATTGATTGCAGCTTCCTAATAAGTCTCCCATGTGGAACAGTGTCAAACGCTTTCTGGAAGTCTAGGAATATGCAATCTACCCAGCCCTCTCTTTCCTGTAAGATTTGGCTTACCTCATCATAAAATTCTAATAAGTTTGTTACTGTTGATCTACCTTCTCTGAAGCCATGTTGCCTCACTGACAAAAAGTTGAAGGATTCCAAGTGAAGAGAGATATGTTTCCTTAGTAGTTTCTCCATAACTTTGCAAACTATGCTGGTCAAGGAAACTGGTCTATAGTTCAGAGCTGTATCCCTCCTTCCCTTTTTGAAGATAGGTATCACATTTGCTTGTTTCGAGCATCTTGGAATCTCCCCCGACTCCAGTGACTCCTTAAATATGATACTTAGTGCCACTGATATTGTGTTTGCGCATTTTTTAAGCACATGAGGGGATATGTTATCAGGACCAGTAGCTTTATGAACATCTAAATCCATCAGCGCTTTGCATACCTCTGTAGCTGTAAGGTTGATGTTCTCTAATACCGGCCCTGGAGCTTCTATCACTGCAATCTGAGGGGGTGGGGTAATTTCTACTGTAAATACTGACTGAAACTCCTTGTTCAATTCTTTGCAGATCTCTTCATCCGTCTCAGTGATGCTTCCATCCGCTCTCTTTAGCCTTAAAACCTGTTATTTTACCTTCAGTTTTCCTCTGATAAAGCTGTGGAAAAGCTTGGGATTTTCTTTAGCCTTCCTGGTGATGTCCCTCTCATAGTCTCTCTCTGCCTATCTCCTTTTACTTAGGTAGTCATTTCTTGCTCTTTTGTAGGTTTGCCAGGCATTTATGTTTTTTCTCCTCCTATACCTTTTCCAGCATTTGTCTCTCCACTCCTTAGCTCTTTTACACCCATTATCGAACCATTTCTCTCTGGCATGAATTACACATACTTTGGTGACAGGTATGCAGCAATCTACTATCTTCCCATATTTCTCACAAAAGATGTCATACATTTCTTGTACAGATTTGTTGTAATATAAGGTTCTCCAGTCAATAACTGCAAAAAGCTCATTCATTTTGATGTAATCTCCTTTCGGATAGTTCCTCCTCATGTCCTCAGTGCCTCTACTCTCAGGAAGAATGTCTTCAATGATATACTCCATCAACAACACACAGTGGTCACTCTTTCCAATTGGTGGTTCATACTCAATATTTTCAATATCCAACACATTATCTGTGAACACTAGATCAAGTAGTGATGGCTCATCCCCACCCCTGGCCCTTGTTGGTTCCATTACATGTTGGTGTAGGAAATTCCCTTGTACTCAATCTAGGAATCTTGCCCCGAATGAGTCCTCACCACTGTGTGGGTCAAGATTTATCCAATCTATCTCTTTATGATTAAAGTCTCCCATAATCAAAATCCTAAATTTTTTTCCCCGTGCCATGTTAACAACTGAGTTTATGACTTCAATAGTACCTATATGACTTTCCTCATAAACTTCAAGCCTATTTTGGTTCCTTGGTGGGTTGTATACAACAGTTATTATAATGCTCTCTGATCCAGTATTTATGCGAGCAACAAGAAATTCCTTGAACTCACTTTCTATAGCCAAGTTTATTTCTTCAACTTGAATCCTTTCACTTATGAGCAGTGCTATCCCTCCACCAGTCCTTTCAGATCTTTCAACCCTTAGTATTCTGAAGCCCTTAGGAAAAACTGTGACACTGTTTATGTCCTCACTCAACTTAGTCTCTGTAACTGCTACTATATCTGCCTTACTGTTGTGAATCCTATCTTTTAATTCTACTGCCTTACCAGCTAATCCATCAGCATTTGTGTATAACAATCTTAATGAGGCCCCATCCCCTGATCTTCTGTCATTATCTTCTTTATCTCCCCTTTTTCTGGAAGAACTCTGTAACGAAAATTTTTCTTCTGTTCTTCATTTCTTTCATTATTTAACCTTCTTGCCTCTTGCAACAAGTTTTTGATCTTTCCCATCTCTTCCTGTGTTCTGTATCGTCTAATGAACACTTCTTTGAATTCTTGAAGGTCTTTTAGACTTTTTTTTCTCAACAATATTTCCCTACATGTTTCCCCTCTCTCAAAGGTTACTTTTGTTGGTCTCGGCTTTCCTTCCCTCGAATATTTACCTAGTTGGTGTATGTTTACAATATCCTCAGGACCACAAACTACTCCAAGGTTTCTTATCAGGTCTACAACCCTAGCTTTATTTTCTTCAAGTCTCCCCCGCCATGTTGGCTCCTGGGATTCACTTATGCCTGAGATTACCACTGTCTTCTCCTTATCAAGTGCCTGACTGATGAGTGGGTTTGCCCTTTCCATCACAACATCTTTCATTTTTTCGATTACTGTCTCTTTATAGTCAACTGTTTGTATGTTTTCCAGTGCCACCACCTTTACAGCCTCTTTTACTGCCACATTCCCCTTTAGTGCATCAGCAAAGGACGTTTTCGTGGCATCATTTTCCATATTCAGCTCCTGGAACTCTTTTCTGAACTGTTCAATGTTTTCCTTAATCTGGACATTCCAAGCAGCAATCTCGTCTCTCTCAGAAGAGAGCAGTGAACTAACATCTAATTCCTTTAGGTTGTCATTCAGCTGTTTGTTTTTATCTTCTTGTTTAGAAATTCTAGATTCTAGTTGACTCTTTTCCCCTTCCAGCTTCTTTATACTTTTTTCTAGTTCCTTTTTCTTCTGCCCTTGTGCTTTATTTGCTTCCTCCAAAGATCTTATTTGCTCTCTGAGTGTTTCATTCTCTTTCATTTCTCCATCCATATTTCGAATTTTATCATCAAGGCTTATAACCATTGCCTCTAAATTCTTGATTTTCTGTGTGTGTGTGTGTGTGTGTGATTACCTAATTGTGATTACCTAATTGTGTTTACGGGAAAGAGCCCAAAGCTCGTATCTTCCCGTCTCCTGATCGGTTCCATTTTTAGACTTAGTGATACTTATCGTACCTGTCCTTAAAACTATGGATTGAGATAGCATTAACTACCTCCTCGCTTAGCGAATTCCAATTATCAACTACTCTTACACTGAAAGAGTATTTCCTTACATCCTGCAAACAAGTTTTCTTACGAAGCTTCAAACTATGACCTCTAGTTCTAGAGCCAGCCATATCGAAATATCGATCCCTATCCACTCTATCATAACCATGAAGGAATTTAAAGACTGTCACCATATCCCCCCTTACTCTTCTAGGTTCGAGTGATGGCAAGTCTAATTCCCTCAGCCTCTCATCATAACCGAGATTGCGTATTTCTGGCACCAGTTTCGTGGTATGTCTTTGAACTTTTTCAAGCTTAGCTATGTGCTTTTTCAAGTGCGGATTCCAAAAGGGGGCTGCATATTCGAGTTTTGGCCTCACATAGGTTACATAAATATTTCTGAACATTTCCTTGTCCATGTGCCTGAAGGCTACCCTTACATTTGATAAGAATGCATATGCTGCCCTTACTATGCCATTTATATGTATTTCTGGAGACAAATCTGCCAGTATGTTTACTCCTAGATCTCTCTCATTTTCTGTCTCTTGAAGTTGTACTCCAGCCACCGAGTAGTCAAGCTTGGGCCTTCTTGCACTTGTACCCATTCTCATTACCTTACATTTTGAGGTATTGAATTCCATTAGCCACTTTTCTGACCACTCATGCAGATTATTTAGATCCTCCTGAAGTTCTCTACCATTGTTCTCGTTTTTTACTTTCTTCACAATCTTTGCATCATCTGCAAACATATTCATGAATGAATTTACAGACTCTGGTAGGTCATTTACATATACAAGGAACAAAAGTGGCCCTAAAACTGAACCCTGTGGAACTCCACTACTAACTTTTCTCCATTCAGACACTGAGTGTCTTACTCTAACCCTCTGTTCCCTTCCTTCTAAGTAAGTTTTTATCCATTCCAAGACATTTCCACCTATTCTAGCCATTGATTGCAGCTTCCTAATAAGTCTCCCTTGTGGAACAGTGTCCAACGCTTTCTGGAAGTCTAGGAATATGCAATCTGCCCAGCCCTCTCTTTCCTGTAAGATTTGGCTTACCTCATCATAAAATTCTAATAAGTTTGTTACTGTTGATCTTCCTTCTCTGAAGCCATGTTGCCTCACTGACAAAAAGTTGAAGGATTCCAAGTGAAGAGAGATATGTTTCCTTAGTAGTTTCTCCATAAGTTTGCAAACTATGCTGGTCAAGGAAACTGGTCTATAGTTCAGAGCCGTATCCCTCCTTCCCTTTTTGAAGATAGGTATCACATTTGCTTGTTTCCAGCATCTTGGAATCTCCCCCGACTCCAGTGACTCCTTAAATATGATACTTAGTGCCACTGATATTGTGTTTGCGCATTTTTTAAGCACATGAGGGGATATGTCATCAGGACCTGTAGCTTTATGAACATCTAAATCCATCAGCGCTTTGCATACCTCTGTGGCTGTAAGGTTGATGTTCTCTAATACCGGCCCTTGAGCTTCTATCACTGCAATCTGAGGGGGTGGGGTATTTTCTACTGTAAATACTGACTGAAACTCCTTGTTCAATTCTTTGCAGATCTCTTCGTCCGTCTCAGTGATGCTTCCATCCGCTCTCTTTAGCCTTAAAACCTGTTCTTTTACCTTCAGTTTTCCTCTGATAAAGCTGTGGAAAAGCTTGGGATTTTCTTTAGCCTTCCTGGTGATGTCCCTCTCATAATCTCTCTCTGCCTCTCTCCTTTTACTTAGGTAGTCATTTCTTGCTCTTTTGTAGGTTTGCCAGGCATTTATGTTTTTTCCCCTCCTATACCTTTTCCAGCATTTGTCTCTCCACTCCTTAGCTCTTTTACACCCATTATCGAACCATTTCTCTCTGGCATGAATTACACCTACTTTGGTGACAGGTATGCAGCAATCTACTATCTTCCCATATTTCTCACAAAAGATGTCATACATTTCTTGTACAGATTTGTTGTAAAATAAGGTTCTCCAGTCAATAACTGCAAAAAGCTCATTCATTTTGATGTAATCTCCTTTCGGATTGTTCCTCCTCATGTCCTCAGTGCCTCTACTCTCAGGAAGAATGTCTTCAATGATATACTCCATCAACAACACACAGTGGTCACTCTTTCCAATTGGTGGTTCATACTCAATATTTTCAATATCCAACACATTATCTGTGAACACTAGATCAAGTAGTGATGGCTCATCCCTACCCCTGGCTCTTGTTGGTTCCATTACATGTTGGTGTAGGAAATTCCCTTGTACGCAATCTAGGAATCTTGCCCCAAATGAGTCCTCACCACTGTGTGGGTCAAGATTTATCCAATCTATCTCTTTATGATTAAAGTCTCCCATAATCAAAATCCTACATTTTTTCTCCCGTGCCATGTTAACAACTGAGTTTATGACTTCAATAGTACCTATATGACTTTCCTCATAAATTTCAAGCCTATTTTGGTTCCTTGGTGGGTTGTATACAACAGTTATTATAATGCTCTCTGACCCAATATTTATGCGAGCAACAAGAAATTCCCTGAACTCACTTTCTATAGCCAAGTTTATTTCTTCAACTTGAATCCTCTCACTTATGAGCAGTGCTATCCCTCCACCAGTCCTCTCAGATCTTTTGACCCTTAGTATTCTGAAGCCCTTAGGAAAAACTGTGACACTGTTTATGTCCTCACTCAACTTAGTCTCTGTAATTGCTACTATATCTGCCTTACTGTTGTGAATCCTATCTTTTAATTCTACTGCCTTACCAGCTAATCCATCAGCATTTGTGTATAACAATCTTAATGAGGCCCCATCCCCTGATCTTCTGTCATTATCTTCTTTATCTCCCCTTTGTCTGGAAGTATTCTGTAACGAAAATTTTTCTTCTCTTCTTCATTTCTTTCATCATTTAACCTTCTTTCCTCTTGCAACAAGTTTTTGATCTTTCCCATCTCTTCCTGTGTTCTGTATCGTCTAATGAACACTTCTTTGCATTCTTGAAGGTCTTTTAGACTTTTTTTTCTCAACAATATTTCCCTACATGTCTCCCCTCTCTCAAAGGTTACTTTTGTTGGTCTCGGCTTTCCTTCCCTCGAATATTTACCTAGTTGGTGTATGTTTACAATATCCTCAGGACCACATACTACTCCAAGCTTTCTTATCAGGTCTACAACGTTAGCTTTATTTTCTTCAAGTCTCCCCTGCCATGTTGGCTCCTGGGATTCACTTATGCCTGAGATTACCACTGTCTTCTCCTTATCAAGTGCCTGTCTGATGAGTGGGTTTGCCCTTTCCATCACAACGTCTTTCATTTTTTCGATTACTGTCTCTTTATAGTCAACTGTTTGTATGTTTTCCAGTGCCACCACCTTTACAGCCTCTTTTACTGCCACATTCCCCTTTGTGCATCAGCAAAGGACGTTTTCATGGCATCATTTTCCATATTCAGCTCCTGGAACTCTTTTCTGAACTGTTCAATGTTTTCCTTAATCTGAACATTCCAAGCAGCAATCTCGTCTCTCTCAGAAGAGAGCAGTGAACTAACATCTAATTCCTTTAGGTTGTCATTCAGCTGTTTGTTTTTATCTTCTTGTTTAGAAATTCTAGATTCTAGTTGACTCTTTTCCCCTTCCAGCTTCTTTATTCTTTTTTCTAGTTCCTTTCTCTCCTGCCCTTGTGCTTTATTTGCTTCCTCCAAAGATCTTATTTGTTCTCTGAGTGTTTCATTCTCTTTCATTTCTCCATCCATATTCCGAATTTTATCATCAAGGCTTATAACCATTTTCTCTAACTTCTTGATTCTCTGTTTGAGTCCCCTGATGACTACCCCTTCTCCCGACCCATGGGTGGGAGAGGTTTGGGACAGAGATGGCTTCATTTTTATGTTCTCCCTCTCACAGAATATAGAAAGAAGACGAGAAAGAGGAAAAAAAAGAAAAAAGAAAAACTTCTAATTTAGCTTCACACAGAATTTTTATATCTCCATATAAGTGCTATTTAGTGACTCAGTTTGTCTCCTTTCTGGTAACACACATCTTAACTTAAAAACTTGACCATGGTAATTTAAGTATAAAAGAAAAAGAAAAACAAAAGTCAAACCTGAAGGAAAATTCGAATTTGTGTTTGAGGTGGCACCCACCTGTTTCTGTTATATATTCTTCCTAACTGATAAACTGACTTGCTAACCAAGATATGTTATCACGGGATTTAGACTTTACATTTAACTCAATATATATACAAAATAACAAAATAGTAAAAGAGAAAGCTAAAAGAAAAGCAAAAAAAAATGAAGAAAATAAGACTGCTGTACTACTTGGCAACTTAACTCAGTACTGTTGACAGGTGGGTATTTGGTAAATTTGTTTTTCTTTTATTATTCAATTTTTTTCGTGTATCAAACTAACTAACTAGTTAATATAAATGGGAAGGATACTGATTTTAACAATATATAGAACCACAGGATCAGCTAAAATGGCTTAAGAGCTTTCCCCAGTTTACACAAAAAATTAGGTAATGTGATGTGATGGCTCCACCTCTGGCAACTCTTCTAGATTTCCCTCAAGGCAGAACTGGACGGCAGCTTCTCTCTCTTCTTCACGAAAAAGTTCTCAATTTTTTTTCCTTTAATATGAACAGTCTCGTCTTACAACAAATATAAGTTTTTGTACTCACAATACTCTGCAGGATTTCAGATTTATGGAAATTATGGTAAAGTTTTCCACTAAGCACTTAGTCACTCGAAACAGTTAAAAATTTAAGAGGAGCAATTCCGTGTGTCACTGAACGCGGTGT
>JAXCGZ010020422.1:7500-12551 GCA_037179515.1 Halocaridina rubra
TTGTGCCAACTGTGTTGTATGGATCAGAGCTATGGGGTATGAAAGTAAGTGAGAGACGGAAACTAAATGTGTTAGAGATAAACTGCCTGAGGAGTATGATTGGTGTATTTCGGTTGGATAGGGTTAGGAATGAGGAGGTGAGAGCAAGAACGGGTGTGAGGAGAGAAATTGCAGCCAGAGCAGATATGAATGTTTAGAGATGGTTTGGCCATGTGGAAAGGATGGATAATGAGAGACTGCTGAAAAAGGTGATGAATGCGAGAGTTGATGGGAGAAATGCTAGAGGGAGGCCTAGGTTTGGATGGATGGATGGAGTAAGGAGAGCCCTGAATGATAGGAGGATGCATGTGAGGGAAGCAAGCGAGCGTGCTAGGAATAGGAATGGGTGGCGAGCGATCGTGACACAGCACTGATGGGCATCTGCTGTTACCAGAGGGCTGCATCTTACACGAGATAGCCCTGTGGTAGGGGCAGTAGGCGGAGTTGGCAATTGTGAAGAGACACAGGTTGTGGAAAAGCCGGGATGATGGGCTGTGGCACTATAGCAGTGCAATCTGAACGGTAGCTTGCTCCCTCGTCATTGCCCATAGAGCAAAGTATCCCCTTATTATTTTCTTTCTTTGATGTCGGCTACCCCCCAATTAAAGGGGGAAACAGCCAAGGTAGATAGATAGAATAGAATATATATATATATATATATATATATATATATATATATATATATATATATATATATATATATATATATATATATATATATATGTATATATATATATATATATATATATATATATATATATATATATATATATATATATATATATATATATATATATATATATATATATATATATATATATATATATATATATATATATATATATATATATATATATATATATATATATATATATATATATATATATATATATATATATATATATATATATATATATATATATATATATATATATATATATATATATATATATATATAAATATATATATATATATATATATATATATATATATATATATATATATATATATATATATATATATATATATATATATATATATATATATATATATATATATATATATATATATATATATATATATATATGTATATATATATATATATATATATTATATATATATATACCTTGGCTGTTTCCCCCTTTAATTGGGGGGTAGCCGACATCAAGAAAGGAAAACAAATAGGGGGATGACTTTGCTCTATGGGCAATGACGAGGGAGCTAGCGACCGTTCAGATGGCACTGCTGGAGTACCACAGCCCATCCTCCCGGCTCTTCCACAACCTGTGTCGCTTCACAATTGCCAACTCCTCCTACTGCCCCTATATATATATATATATATATATATATATATATATATATATATATATATATATATATATATATATATATATATATATATATATATATATATATACATATATATATATATATATATATATATATATATATATATATATATATATATATATATATATATATATATATATATATATATATATATATATATATATATATATATATATCTATATATATATATCTATATATATATATATATATATATATATATATATATATATATATATATATATATATATATATATATATATATATATATATATATATATATATATATATATATATATATATATATATATATATATATATATATATATATATATATATATATATATATATATATATATATATATATATATATATATATATATATATATATATATATATATATATATATATATATATATATATATATATATATATATATATATATATATATATATATATATATATATATATATATATATATATATATATATATATATATATATATATATATATATATATATATATATATATATATATATATATATATATATATATATATATATATATATATATATATATATATATATATATATATATATATATATATATATATATATATATATATATATATATATATATATATATATATATACATATATATATATATATATATATATATATATATATATATATATATATATATATATATATATATATATATATATATATATATATATATATATATATATATATATATATATATATATATATATATATTTATATATATATATTTATATATAAGTATATATATATATATATATATATATATATATATATATATATATATATATATATATATATATATATATATATATATATATATATATATATATATATATATATATATATATGTATATATATATATATATATATATATATATATATATATATATATATATATATATATATATATATATATATATATATATATATATATATATATATATATATATATATATATATATATATATATATATATATATATATATATATATATATATATATATATATATATATATATATATATATATATATATATACATATATATATATATATATATATATATATATATATATATATATATATATATATATATATTATTTTTATTATTATTATATTATATGTTTATTGACAAAATATTTCAAAAGTATTTCAAAATATATTTTTTTTTTGCACAAAATAGTATAATTAATAAAAACAATATTTTGTCAGTAATTAAAATCTTAGCCTAAAATTTACTACAAAAATTCTCACAAACTTACCAACAAAAGTGAAAAATCATATTTATCTTAATGCCTAATTCTGAATTACAGTTAGATGAGTAGTCCACATTCAATTATTACAATTTAACCAATAAATACAAAAAAAATCAATGCTTTCCTCATTACAAGGTTGAATCTCTTCCTTATCTGTACAACTTTAGTACTTCATAAATATACAGACACAGCTTGGTAATATGAAGCTCCTCATTCAATAGTAACTGGACCCTCAGATAGTTTAACATATATTTTTGTCTCACTGGTTGGGAGAAAGACATTCAATTAGCACATGTTCTTCACTTTGAATTGCCATTTGATCACAAGCACATACTCTCATTTCTTTTGGTGCTCTGCTCAACCTTCCAATCTCTACACGCAACTCATGAGTCATTACTCTTAATTTTGTGAATGCAACTCGCAAATAATATGTTACATACTCTTTGTTATTATGCACTTTATGTACTGTCAGCTGACTATTTAGAATTTGTCTATATGTAAGATATTTTACGGAACCTTGGGGTTTATTCACTATTACAGTTTTTATTCCACTTAGAGCAGAAGCTTCCACTTTATTTGTAATATATGAATTTAAGATTTGATAACCAGGTGTATTTTCCCGCCTGCAGATATCAAATATCACCTAAAAAGTTTATTCATTGTTAACCTATTGGATTTTTTGTTTAAAAATCCTTTTTTTCTTTCATCAACTTCATGTACTAAAGTTTCCAAACCACTTTCTATTAAACATAAGGATAGTGGAGTGTTGTTTCTTACTCCCAATAAACACTTTAATGCCTTGTTACAAAGCTTTTCCATGCACGCTTAATTACTTGTGAACCAACTCTCAGAGCCATACAAAATTGAAGAACTCAAAGCAGCTATAAAAACTTTAACCTTATATGCATAGGGCATATTCATGTTATATATGCAGAATATTCTAATCTTATTTACTGTTGCTGTACTGTCGATTTCATGCTGTTTAAGTATTGAGTGCATTTTTGCTTCATCAGTAAACCATGCACCTAAGTACAGATACTTTTTACAATTATCTATTTCTATGTTGTTTATCACTATTGATTCTTTATCTATCTTTTCCATTAACAACAAAATACTTTGTCTTCTTTTCATTAATCACCATACCATAAGCATTACAATAATCTAATAGAACCTCAAATTTTGATATACACTTTTCATGAGATGTACTTACATTTACCGTGTTATCCATCATTAAAAGAGTATATAAATTTCAACCAAAAAGCCATCAATTCCAACTCTTTCTTTAATCATTCTCATCATTTTATCCATATAAATGACAAACAAAATGCAGCTCGTAGGAGCTCCTTGGCGTATACCTATAGATGTTGGTATTATAGCAGATTATATATATATATATATATATATATTATATATATATATATATATATATATATATATATATATATATATATATATATATATATATATATATATATATATATATATATATATATATATATATGTATATATAAAATAGCAAAGAATAGCCTCACCGTATTCCCTGCGTGTTGTAAAAGGCGACTAAAAGTGGACGGGGTGGGGGGACTAGGAATCCCCCCCTTGTACCAACCTCCTGTGAGACATCAAAGAAGGGGGGGAGTGGAGGGGAGTATAACTTCTCCCAAACTGTTTCCTTTTTTGATGTCGGCTACCCCCACTTTAAAGGGGAAACAGCCACGGTATATATATATATATATATATATATATATATATATATATATATATATATATATATATATATATATATATATATATATATATATATAATCTTATTGCGAGTAAGAGAAATTACCTGAGACATCCATTCCCACCGAGACTTGCCTTCCATTTTATCCTGTGTCGCTGCAATATCACCTCAGGGCTGCTTTTGGTCCCTCACACTACTACACTTTTTATTATTCCCCCATATACTTTTTTCTTTAAGTACTTTTTATTGTTGAGTATTTGTTCGGTTTCATATACTTCTTTCTACTTGTATTGACATTTACATCGAACACTTCTTCTTCGTTTACATCTTTTCCCAATTTTATGTGGGGTCGATGTTTCTGGCCAGTGTTCTCCATATGTTCCTGTTCCATACCTCATCACCCAATAAACCTTTAGACCTCAGGTCGTCATTGATGCAATCCATCCAACTTCGCTTTGGTCTCCCCCTCCCTCTCCTACCCGGTATATCCATTTCCATCCTCCTCCTCCCAACATACTGTTCATCCTTCCTAACGACATGATCATACCATCTTAGTCTACTTTCTTGTATCTTATCTGATATTTCTCTAACTTTTGAGGTGCCTTTAATTACCTCGTTTCTG
>JAXCGZ010020423.1:0-12497 GCA_037179515.1 Halocaridina rubra
CCGAGCTCGGTACTTTGAGTCCCGTTAGTAAAATAGAATCTTAACAACACTCTAGCATCCTAAACCCCAACGCCCTTTTTGCACTGTGATTACAATTAGGTAATCACAGTGCAAAAAGGGCAAAACCAGCTTTTGAAGTATTTGCAACTTATAACTCAAAACACTTTACTCCCAATAAATGAAGAATCAGCAAGATAAATATAGTATATATTCATTAAAGTGTGGTTAACAAGAAATATTTCCAAGGCCAACAGGGCAAAATTACTTATTAATTATTTTCAGTTCCAACAGGGCTAAATTGTTTATTAATTATTTGCAGTTTATAGCATAAAATACTTTAGTTAAATTATTAATTATTTGCAATTTATAGCAAAAAAAAAATAACATGTTATTTACAAGTATTTTTGTTGTACACTTTATTTACGATGGTAGAATGTGGTGAAATTAAATTAGAATTCACCAGGAAAAGGGATAGATTTCTACGTGGTAATGAGTAATCTTCTGAGGATTAGATTTTACTTTGGCACCCTCAATGAGAGAAATTTCTTATCAATGTATGGCGGTAATTTCCAGGTCATGGAATTAAATTTGGCAAATGAGATTCTGGTTAGGTAATCTACAAAAGTTTGTTTCGTATGGAATGGAACTGAAAAAACTTCTAAGGATTTGACCAGTAATGAATTTAACCAGTTTCTCGAATTCCAGATTTGCTTGACCAGCGAACTTTACCATGCACTATCTCTCGCCTTGTTTGTGCCATATGAATTCCTGTGTAGATGCCACGTAAAAAAGATTGAAATAAGCTTGATTGTTGAGGCGAGATCTTGCCTCTGGGATGTTTGGCAGCCAAATGAGAGTGATCAAGCATCCCACTTGGTGACGTCATCATTCAGTCCCCTGTAAGATATATATTTAGAGCAGTAACTGGTCATATTATATTCGAGGGCTACTATAGTGGCAGTCGCTGGCAGGCAATTATGGCAGAGATGCAAGGGAGAGACAGCATTTTAGGTGCAACAAGCAGCACCTAATAAAAAAAACGAGAAATATTATGGGCAAAATACATAACTGGCGAACAATCTCCAGAACGTTCTTTGCGTTGCAGGAGACAGAATTTTAGCTATTCACATAATAATGAAGCAACTGAAATGTATCTAGACAAGCTAATGACATATCAGCAGGGTCAAATTTGTAACAAAATTATCAGCAAGAGCAATTTTTATAAGATAGCAGTATTTTTTCAGCAAGACCTATTTTATCAGAAGAGAATTGTGTAAACAACGTATTTAGTAGATACGTCATCATTACGTCATACCTACGTCACCCCTACATGAGAGAAAAATAGAGAATAGAGAAATAGGAGGGAGATTTTTATATTGGGATCATGTTTTCTACATGTACAAGATATATTAAACAAGATTTATTTACAATTAGCTATAAACTGAAATATAAATTGCAAATAATCGTAAACTGCAAAATGCAAGGAATGAGATATATTTTAGTAAGCAAAGAAAAGACATTTAAAAGTTACTAAATTAACTACTAAGGCATTTACTACAACCTCTGGTGACTTTGACCAAAACACTCTGTCACAAAGGCCTCTTCTAGAGAATATTTAATTAACAAAATTCTACTACAGAAGGCAAAAAAAGGAGCAGAGGTAGTTATGGTAATTTCAGTGTTCCTATGAGGGATGAGAGATCCTTTTAAAGGAAAAGAGCAAATGAAAAAAAAATGGGATCCACCACTGGAACATATCATACTATTAGTAAATTTAACATTTCTTTAAAAAAAAAAAAAAAACATTAAATGACATGCACAACATAAATGGAATGTGAACAGATTTGAAGAATATTAAAAATCACAATTAAATATCCGAGATTATCAATATGTAAGTTTAAGATTCTTTACATGCAATAAGGTAATAATATAATATAACAAAAAAAAAATACAATATGCGTAAAAGGAAACTTTGAACAAAGTCATCATTAACAGTTGTGACTGGACTTAAAACAGCTTCAGCCATTCAACACTAAACTATAAGTTTCTGCCATGTTTTGGCTTTCAGAGTCCCACAAAGGGAAATATAAAACTACAATCAAAGAAATATTCTTCATCTTCTTGCGAAAGGAATAGCGCTAATACGCATGGATACTTTCCACAAAGGTGTATAAGCACGCTATACTAAAGAAAACTAAGTAAATCCCATTTTATGCGTACATGACCAAACTGAAATACGTATGTAAGCTGAAATAAACTAGTACAGTATAAATGATATAAGAGATAAACATAAAAATAAACAACACATAAGTAATCTTTACAGATTAGCTAAACTGAGGCTAAAAGCACAAGTTTCTCATTTGAGGGTAGCGACAGTCGACTTAGTACATCAACAAGGTCATTGTCCTTTCCATCAACATGTTGGGCAATGAATTTGAAAAGATTTAGCTAAAGTGTCCACCTTTTCAGCCAAGAATTCACTTTGTCTGAAGTCTGTACATATAGGAGAGGATGGTGGTCGGTTCTCAGTGTAAAATGTCAGCCATACAGATGGACTTCTTATTTCTTTATGGCCCAATATGCGGCCAGAGCTTCTTTCTCCACGGTGGAGTATTTTGACTCTGCAGGGTTAAGCCTGCAGCTTGCATATCGCACTAGAGCTACTTCTGCTGAGTTGTTCAACCGGGCTTGCAAGAGCACGGCACCCAGGATTTCGTCTGAGTCATAGGTCTGCAAGACAAAGGGAATATCAGAGTCTACCAGCTGTAATACTAGCTCACCCACCAATGCTTCTTGGAACTTAATAAATTCTCTCATTGCTTTGTCTGTCCATTGGACATGGGAGGTTTTACCTCGCTTTGAGGAGGTCATTTGCTGCAAAGGGGCAGTGATAGTATTAAAGTGTGGAATGAATCATTGGTGGTATTCGACGCTACCCAGGAATGATCTCAGTTGAATGACAGCAGCAGGTTTCTCCATATCCTTAATAGCTTGCACCTTGTCCTGTAGAGGGGATATATCTCCTTCTCCGACCAAGTGGTCGAGATTCGGCAAGAATGTGAAACCAATCTCGCATTTGGAAGGCATTAAATGAAGTCAAGCTGTTTCAGACGAACGAGAACTCTGCAAAAAGTTGTTAGATGCAATGACCAATATTGAGAATGCACCAGGATGTCATCTATAAAGCATGAGACATTGTCAAGATCGTGCAGTGCTGTCCACATGAGTCGGCTGAAACAGCCAGGGGCATTCACCATGCCAAAAGGCATGACCCTGAATTGGTACAGACTGTATCTTGAGGAAAAGGCTGCTAGAGGCTTGGTAGTCTCCATAGTTTTAAGGACAGGTATGATAAGTATCACTAAGTATAAAATGGAACTGATCAGGAGACGGGAAGATACGAGCTTTGGCCTCTTTCCCGTAAACACAATTAGGTAATCACAATTAGGTAATCACATCCAATTTGGACAGGTAGCAGGCTCAGGAGAGTAACGAGAAAATATGATCGGCATCGGCAATGGGCTCTCCATCAAAGATGGTACGGGAGTTAAGCTTATGACAGTCGAGCCAGAACCTGTGACTGCCATCGCTTGTGCACTGTCAGTAACGTCGAACACCAAGGCAAAATGCTCTTTTCAACTATTCCGAGGCGGACCCAAGTTTTAAGATCTTCCTTCAGCTGTATGGACAACTGGTGGGGAAGGCCATTGTGTTGAAGATGTATCATTAATACATCCTTTATAAAAGAAATTTAATATTTTGTTGATATTGTCTGCAAGAAGACATTGCTTTCACATTATAATAAATATAAAATAATAATTTCAATTAGATGAGTGTACCATTTAATATACCATTTTATGCTATGGTGTAATGATTAAAAATTTTCCATTTTATGTTGTTGTTTTTCGGCGTCTTGAGAATAAAGTAAATAAATAGGGCTGAAGGACTTATCATGAAATCTTTCTTCAATTACTATATATTTATAGAGTATATGGGTTTCATACCCAATTGGTTATGGGCCCAATTGCTGCAGATCCATTGTTCATAGTTGATGTCTGAGAAAAGAAGAAATGAAGACAAAATCTGAGGTGTTAAGGGGAAGCTGTTCTAAATTATTTTCTAGCTTACCGGTAACTGGCAGTACCCTAGGCTAACATTTAGCTTCCGCTGGTAAAGCAACCCAGATGACTAGCCTAGCATAGTGAATTGTGGTAAATCTTCAAATCCCTTTAGTTTTTGAAATGGCCGATTTAAATAGTGTCATTGTGCCTCTAGACGGCACTAATTATACTACCTGGAAAGTTCAGGTTAGAATGGCCCTCATTAGAGAAGATGTTTGGGGCCTGGTAGAGTGAACTGAGACTATCCCTGATTCATCAGACACTACTAATTACAGAAAATATGTTATTCGGAGAAATAAAGCATTGTCTGTTATTGCATTAGCCATTAACACAAAATTACTTTATATGATTGGTGATCCAAAAGATCCCAAAGAAGTTTGGAAAAACTTTGTAAGCAGTTCCAGAAGAAAACATGGTCTAATAAATTGCAGTTGCATATTTAGTTACTTTCTTTAAGGTTAAGAGAAGGCAGTTCAGTACAGAATCATATAAAAACTATGACTGAAATATTTGCTGAACTATCTGCTATTGGAGATTCTGCTAGTGAAGAGGATAGAATAGTTTATCTTTTAGCTAGCCTACCAGAGTCATATAATGTTTTAGTCACAGTACTGGAAGGTACTCCTAAAGTACCAGGATTGGAAACAGTGGAAATTGAGGTATAATTATTTATTATTGTTTCTTATTATTTATTCTGGCTGTTTACTTTTTTGTATTTATTTCCTATTAAATAGAGTTCAGTTCTCATGTTTTGATATTCTTGTACTTATATTTGATTTGTCTATTGCTGATGCCCGGATGAGTGGCTTGTTTTGTTTATACCAGCTTCAAGAATAAAATCCTAGTTTTATAATCTATATTATTTGACCCTAACGTAAAAATTTATAGACTTAGGACCCAATGTTTTTGGCGACGAGCTGTCTGAATTAAATCTCAACGCTTTGAAGCTGTTTTTGACCGATTATGACTGCCAATTTTCAAGAGATAAGTGGGATTTCTAAAGCCTATGCTAGGCTATCGGTAGGTGTGAAACCAGCAAATTTTTTATAGGCTATCCTATGCTGCCTATTGCTCCTGTTAGTCTAGTAGGCCTACGTGGATTGAGGTAATGAAGATTGGCTTTTATTGTATTTGAAAAATACTTCATCTGTTACCTAGGCTAGGCTAACCATGGCTAGAATAAATGCAAAAATTGAGCCTTTTAGTCCCAAACTAATGAACTTTGATGTGTGTATGTCCATGCTTGAGGCACATTTTGCCCACAGTGGTATAACTGAAAGTATTAAAAAGAAAAATTGCTTGCTTGTTTCACTAGGAAGTGAAGAGTATAGCACTCTAGTTAGTCTGTATGCCACAGATCTGGCTCATCTTAAGAATATTTCTGATATAGTAGAGATGTTAGAAGGTCATTTTATTGTCAAGCCTTCTTATCACAGAAGCTTAATACAATTTCAGCAAAGAAAAAAGAAACCTGAAGAAAATCTGTGTAATCTTGCTGCTGATCTCAAAGCACTTGCCAGAGACTGTAATTTCAGCAATCAGTTTGATGCTAGGGTTTGCGATCAATTGTTTATGGATATTGAATCAGAAGTATATTTTCCCAATTTAGTAGCGTACAATCTAAACTTGCAAACTATAACTTCTTCTGTCACATTGGACAGAATATTAAATTTTGAAAAAGCTTTTTGTGGTGAAAAACTTCCTACTCAAGTGAGTGTTTTCAATATTAATTCAAATAGGCCTAGACCTACTCCTACTCCTAATAATAGAAGAGAGGAAAGTTGCCGATATTGTGGTTGCCCTCACTGTAGTGAGGATTGTCATTTCTCTCATCTTTCTTGTTCATTGTACAACGAAAAAGGACACTTGAAAAAAGTTTGTTGTTTTAATAAGGAAGTTTCCCAGGGCTCTAAGTTTTCTCAGAGTTCCAAGAACCAAAAGTATGGTGACAGAAAAAATCAGCCATACCACTTTGTTAGAAAATAAAAAAAAAAATCAGGAAGGGTAAGAAAAAAGCTAATGAAGTTTTTTAAAAAAAAACCCTACCTGAGGAAGATAGTGATTGTAATCAGTTATTAAGTTTAAATTAATCTGCTCCAGTAGGGAAAGAATATGGGATTTTGAGTGTAGACAATACCCTACTGTAATAACCAAGATTAATTTACACTTAAATGGTAAAGATATTTCATATGAAGTTGATAGTGGTGCTGGAGTTTCTTCTTTAGGTTGCAAGTGGATTCAATGCTTAGCTTTACCTATGCAGAATTGTAATAAAAATCTAAAAGCTTACGGAAACAGTAATGTTAATGTCATGGGTAAAGCTTATGTGAATGTTGTTTATAATGATTTCAGTATAAGACATGGATTGTATGTTGTTGACAATTATAATTAAAACTTGTGTGGTAGGGATTTAATGTCTAAGATTGGAATTACTTTGACAGGTGTTGTTGATTGTGAAAATAACTTAATAAACAGTGTAATGGATGCTAGAGCTCAGCTAGATAAATTTTCAGCTGATTCAAAATTACCAATTACGAGCATAGTAACTAAGGTTAATCTTAGAGGTAATGCAGTACCAAAATTTCAGAAGGCTAGAACAGTGTCATTTCATTATAAAAAAATGTAGAGGATACTTAAGATAAATTGGTTTCTGATGACATTATAGAGCCAGTAAGTTTTAGTGATTGGGCAGCTCCCATTGATCCAGTATTAAAAGCAGATAAGAAATCTATGAGGATTTGTGGAGATTTTAAGAGTTGAATCAACATATTTTTGTGATAAATATCCACTTCCAAGGGTAGATGAGATTCTCTCAATAGTTGTAAAAGGTAAAATATTTTCTAAAATTTATCTTGAAATTGCATACTTGCAATTACAAGTTGATGATGATTGCCAAAAGTCTAATAAAGGTCTCTTTAAATATAAAAGACTTCCTTTTGGTTTGGCATTATCACCAGCTATCTTTCATAGATTTATTTCTCAGACTTTTATGAATATTGATGGTGTTGTTTCCTTTAGATGATATTCTTCTTGGAGGACAGTTACAAAAAGGGCTTGATGAAATATTAGGCAGAGTTTTGAGGGAGTTCCAAAAGCACAATGTACCTATAAAGAAAAAAGAAGGCTGTTTTGAATACTGAATCTCTTGAGTATTTAGGCTATGTCATTTCTAGTGATGGAATTAACCATCATCCAAAATATTTAAAGCTATTTTGGAAGCACTTCCTCCAAAGTCTGTCAGTGATGTACAATCCTTTTTGGGTATGATTGCTTATTATAGCAGATTCATAAAGACGTTCTCTTGTACTTTGTCTCCCTTATATGATTTGTTGAAGAAAGGTGCCAAATTTAAATGGCCGTCTATGGAAGCTAATGCTTTCAGTTATGTCAAAGCAGAGTTATCCAAGTCAGAATTTCTTGCCAATTTTGATGGAAATAATCCAGTAATTGTAGAAGTAGGTGCATCTCCATTGGGCATTGGCTACGTTTTTATGCAGGAAATGCATGGTCTCAAAAAACCAGTCCATTTTGCTAGTAAGAAGTTATCATTTGCAGAATTAAATTACTCCCAGTCAGACAAGGAAGCTCTGGCTTTGGTCTATGCTGTAAGCAAATTTAAATATTTTTTATTGGGTCACAGATTTATTCTTAGAACTGATCACAAACCATTACTTGGATTGTTAGGTAGAACCAAACAGATTCCTGTAAATGCAAACGCTAGAGTGCAGTGATGGGCTTTGCTTTTGTCACAGTACGTTTATGACTTAAATTTTAAAGCGGGAAAAGATAATGTTGTCGCTGATGCACTCAGTCAGTTGCCAGTGCTGGATTCTAGTTTGGATTCCAGTACCCCTAATGAATATGTTCATGTTTTAGAAGCTTTGAGTAATCAAGATATTTCTTTTGAAAATGTTGAGGTTTAGACTAGAAGTGACCCAGTTTAAAATAAGGTGCTTCAGTGTGTGAAATTGGGTTGGATTCAGGACCCAATATTGTCTGATTACTCTGTTGTCAAATTAGATTTAAGCATTTATGATGGTGTTCTTTTATATCGGAACCATGTAATTATACCTGCTGATATGCGCTGTGCAGGTCATAACGGTATCAATGCAATGAAAGCAGAAGCACATAATTGGATTTGGTGGCCCAAATAGGATGAGGACATTTCAGAAATAACTAAATCTTGTGAACTTTGTTTTAAAAATGTCCAGACTCCACCGTCAGCAGTATTATCCTGACCAGAGACTGGGAAACTTTGGTGTAGGTTACGTATAGACTACGCTGGTCCAATTAGTGACTCCTATTTTTTTATAATTGTAGATTCCCACGCAAAATTTTGGGATGTTCATGTTACTAGATATTCCACATCAGCAGTAACTATTGCTAAGTTAAGGCAGAGTTTTTGTAATTCAGGATTGCCAGAAATAATTATTTCTGACAATGCCCCTTATTTTGTGTCTGAGGAGATGGAGTTTTTCCTGAGAAAGAATGGCATTAAACACATTACATCTGCTCCTTAATAACCTTCTTCTAACGGTTTAGCCGAAAGGGTAGTAAAAACTTTCAAAGAGTGTCTGGGGATATTAATACCAGAGTATGTAGGTTCTTAAAGTCTATCAAATGCATTTTCTTAGGGTATGGTACTGATGTACAAAAGGATATAGGTTGTATGATTTACAAAACGGGAAAATACTATACAGCCAAGATGTAATATTTAATGAGGAACAATGTGGAGTTGAGAAGGAGGAAGTTGAGGTTAAAAATGAAACTCCAACCATTGAGATACTTCATCCAGAAGAAAGTAGTAGTCTTTTTGAAAATAATGATTAAGTATTTGAACAGCCTGATCCTGAAATAAGGCGTTCAGTAAGGGAAAACCGACCACCAAATATGTATGGTGAGTGGGTTTCAACTGCAACTTGCAGAGCATCTGAACCTTCTTCTGTTAAAGAAGCATTAATAGGTGCTGATGTAAACTGCTGGATGAGTGCTATGAAGCAAGAAATTAATTCAATATATGAAAATGATGTATATGACCTGGTTGAACTCCCTGAATGTAGAAAAGCACTTAACAGTAGATGGATATTTAAAAGAAAAATAGCAGGTGATGGTTCCATTGAAGGTTACAAGGCTCGTCTCGTTGCTCAAGTTTGCTCACAAAAATTTGGTGTAGATTATGATGAATCATTCTGTACTGTGGTTAGGTTTGAGTCTATCCACACAGTTATAGCCTTAGAAGTTCTGAAAGGTTTGAAACTACATCATATGGATGTGACATCAGCATTTTCAAATGGTACCTTGGCTGAGGAAGTTTATATGAAACAGCCAGATGGGTTTGTAGAGAAAGGTAGAAAAAATTTATATGTAAATTCAAGAAAAGTATTTATGGTTTAAAGCAGTCTTCAAGGTGTTGGAACAATTCTTTAGATGATTTTTTGAAAAGCCTAGGTTTTGTCCAAACATCAGCTGATCCTTGTATTTATATTAATTCAGAAGGAAGGCTGTTCATCATTGCAGGCTATGTTGATTATATAATTTTGGCATGTATGTCTGATAGGATGAAGGAGAAAATTAAAAACTTTCTAGCTTTACAGCATAATTGAAATATCTTGGTGAAAGTAAATAATTTTTAGGAGTAAAAGTTAATCAGGATATCTCAAAAGGTCAAGTGTCTTAGGTCAACCTTTTTACATTGAGAATGTATTGAAAATTTTTGGCATGGAAAATGCAAAGCCAATGGAAACACCTGTTTACTCAAATAAAAAATTATGTAAAACTACTGAAAATTGTACATTATGTAATAAAGAGCAATATCAGTTAGCAGTTTGTAGTTTATTGTACTTATCTGTAAAAACAAGGCCTGATATTGCATTTGCTGTGAGTAGTGTTTCCAGGTATTGTTCTAAACCAAACATTCAGCATTGGAAAGCAGTTAAATGCATAATGAGATATCTTAAAGGTACACAGAATTTTGGTATTCTTTACAAAAATGAAGGATCTAAAAATTATATTGGATTCACTGATGCCGATTGAGCAGGTGACTCTGAAGATTGTAAGTCGACTTCAGCTTATTCATTTTATTTGAGTAATGGTGTTGTAAGTTGGAGTAGTAAAAAACAAAGTTGTGTAGCTCTTTCAACTGCAGAAACAGAGTATATGGCTCTAGCTAGTGCAGCCCAAGAAGGTGTTTGGTTGCACAAGCTAGCAACAAATATGAAATTTATTTCAGATGGTCCTATGTTGATTTATGAAGACAATCAATCTACTATTGCTATGTCAAATAATCCTCAATTTCATGGTAGATCTAAGCATATTGACATAAAATTTCATTTTGTACGTGATCAGTGTAATGAAAATGTCATTCACCTAGAATATTGCCCACCAAATTATATGATTGCTGATGTATTTACTATATGTTTGAATCAGGATAGGTTTAAAAAGCTTAGATAAATGTTGGGAATGTTGAAATCTAAATGATTGGTTTAATTTTGTTTTTGCTCCTGCAGAATGTAGTATTGGAATAATTTTCTATTAAGTCTGAGAAGGAGTGTTGAAGATATATTATTTATACATCCTTTATAAGAAAAATTATTAATATTTTGTTGATATTGTCTGCAAGAAGACATTGTTTTCACATTATAATAAATATAAAATACTGTAATAGCTTTAATTAGATGAGTGTACCATTGAATATACCGTTTTATGTTATGGTATGATTATTAAAAATTTCCCATTTTCGGTTGTTGTTTTTCGGCGTCTTGAGAATAAAGTAAACAAAAAGGGCTGAAGGACGTTTCATTAAATCTTTCTTAGAGTACTATGTATTTATAGAATATATGGGTTTTATACCTAATACATAGAAATTCCGAAATGGCTCTGGGTCAATCAATCTGACATGATGCTCAAGGGTAGCATTAGTGCCTGGGAGGTTATTTAAGACATTCTAGTAGTCCTCTCATAGCTTTTTCAACTGTTCCTGTTGACTTGGTTTCAGTCTGGAGTTAATAGTGCCATTACTCACAATTTCCTTTCGGTGTGTGGGAAAGGCAGGATCCTTACCATCATCAAAAGTTAAGGCTACGACTTCAGTTGCAAGACAGTGGCTGCGGCCAGAAGGGCTCCTTCTGAAAAACTCTTCTCTCATAAGTATGTCTCCACCGCAGGGGAGCAGTACTCCAATATAGGAGGTAAAAGGTGGCTATAATGGAGCACCTATGTTACTGCAGCCTCGGAGGTATTGTTGCTGCTGAGAGCACCTATATAGTTGCTGAGAGTACAAAGGTAGGATCCCTGTGGGCTTCCGGGTCCTCATGATACAGCTTCAGCTGGTTAATGTGGTATTTCCGGTTATTGCCATCAACATTTCACACGTAATTGTCGGGGGTCACATGATGTACCACAGTGTTATGGTACTTTCCAGCTTAGCATTAGCTTGCGAGTATCTTTTGGAAGAAGTAACAGAGCTTAATTTCCTGGTGTCAGGGCACAACGCCGGGCATGCTTGTCAAAGAAAAGCCGAAAACTTCAACATATAGTCATGGACGTTCCTATTCTCATCCTCGATGGTAGGCGAGTCCCAACATTTTGTAAAGAATTCCACTAGGCCTCTGACCTTATGACCATAAATCAGCTTGAAAGGCGAGTATCCAGTAGTGCCATAGGGCATGTCTCTGAAGGAGAAAAGTGCAGCAGGGATGTACTTGTCCCACTGCCTGGATATATCTATCACTAGCTTGTACAAACATCGCTTCAATGGCCCATTATAACATTAACATGCTCTATTTGCTTGGGCATAATAGACACTCGTATGAATGTGATTCATTTCTAAGAGGTTACAGAAAGCCTCAAAGTGCCTATTGTAAACTGACTTCCATTGTCAGAAGTGATCTGCTCAGGGAAACCAACCCTTGAGCCGATTTTGAATAGGGCCTGAGCTACTGCTTCGGTCATGATAGAAGATAGTGACACTGCATCTGGGTACCTTGTTGCCAGGTCAACGTATACCAGGAGGAACTGTTTCTCTGTTAACAAGGCCGGGTTAATAGGACCTAATATATCAATAGCGACCTTGGAAAATGGCTCCGTTCATAGGTTAGTTAGGCCCATGAGGACTTTCGGTACCGGTTCCATAGAGGTGGATTGGCAGACGGGGCAAGAGCCCACGTATCTGTCTACCTCGACGTACATGTTTGGCCATGCAAAAGCCTTTTGAAGGACGTGTCGAGTTTTGCTTTGCTTTGCTTTCACCCCTTTCTATCATCGTAAATAAAGTGTTTTACGTCAAAAACTCGTCAATAAAGCTATTTGCTATACAAATTGCAAATATTTAAAAGGTAATTTTTCCCAGTTGGCTTTGCAAATATTTCTTGCTAACCA
>JAXCGZ010020424.1:7500-12461 GCA_037179515.1 Halocaridina rubra
CCCAATCTCATTCGGGACCAATAATAACCAAATAAGCACATTACCATATGTGAAAACATGAATAATTTTTACTCCGACAGAGACCTGAACCTGGGACTTATAATTACTAAGCTAATATGCTACCAACTACACAACAAAAGGTCTTAACAGGGAAACAGACATTACAGCTTATAACTGCTGTACTAGGAATGAATGCATTCTATCTGAATGGCACTATGTTCACATTACAGTTTCCCCCAACTTCTCCCTTGGTATCGTTTTCGCACTTAATTCAACTCCCAATCTCATTCGGGACCAACGGTAACCAAATAATATTACCATATGTGAAAACATGAATATTTTTTACCCCGACCGTGACTTGAACCTGGGACTTATAGTTACTAAGCCAAGGCGCTACCAACTACACCACAGATTGTCTTAAAAGGGAATGAATGCATTCTATCTGATTGTAACTATTTTCATGTTACAGTTTAACCCAACCTCACTCGTGGTTTCTTTTTCATATTTAATTCAACTCCCAATATCATTCGGGACCAACAATAGTCAAATAAGAATATTACCATATATGAAAACATGAATCATTTTTACACTGACCGCCATATATTGCTTGCTTTTCAATTATTTTTTTTTTATAGGAGGTCGGATTTATTTTGCTTATAATGAAAAAAATTAAATAAACTATCAAGAGCCCTTATGGATTTATGTTAAAGCATATGAATATGAAGCATATAGTACTCTTTGATTTGGTTTTAGCTTGGAACAGAAATAAGCAGCTTCTTTTCCCCATTTATTTCACATATTTCTAGAATATTGATATACTATCTCAACATTCGAGTGCAGACTCATTGTTTTTTGTTTATAGGATATATATATATATATATATATATATATATATATATAATATATATATATATATATATATATATATATATATATATATATATATATATATATATATATATATATATATATATATATATATATATATATATAATATATATATATATATATATATATATATATATATATATATATATATATATATATATATATATATATATATATATATATATATATATATATATATATATATATATATATATATATATATATATATATATATATATATATATATATATATATATATATATATATATATATATATATATATATATATATATATATATATATATATATATATATATATATATATATATATATATATATATATATATATATATAATATATATATATATATATATATATATATATATATAATATATATATATATATATATATATATATATATATATATATATATATATATATATATATACTATATATATATATATATATATATATATATATATATATATATATATATATATATATATATATATATATATATAAATATATATAATATAATATATATATATATATATATATATATATATATATATATATATATATATATATATATATATATATATATATATATATATATATATATATATATATATATATATATATATATATATATATATATATATATATATATATATATATATATATATGAATCATTTTTTAACCTGAACGGGACTCGAACCTAGGACTTACGATTACTAAGTCAAGGCGCTACCACTACACCACAGAAGGTTAAAAGGAATCCAACCTTATAGCTTATATCTGCTATACTTAGGAATGAACACATTCTAACTGAATGCCACTATGTTCATATTACAGATTCCCCAACCTCACTCGTGGCTTCATTTTAGCATTTAATTCAATTCCCAATCTCATTCGGGCCATGAAATAACCAATTAAGCACATTACATATGTGAAAACATGAATCAATTTTTACCCCGACCGGGACTCGAACCTAGGACTAATGATTACTAAGTCAAGACGCTACCACTACACCACAGAAGGTTAAAAGGAATCCAAACTTATAGCTTATATCTGCTATATATAGGAATGAATGCATTCTAATTGAATGCCACTATGTTCATATTGCAGATTCCCCAACCTCACTCGTGGCTTCATTTTAGCATTTAATTCAATTCCCAATCTCAATCGGGCCATGAAATAACCAATTAAGCACATTACATATGTGAAAACATGAATCATTTTTTACCCCGACCGGTACTCGAACCTAGGACTTATGATTACTAAGTCAAGGCGATACCACTACACCACAGAAGGTTAAAAGGAATCCAACCTTATAGCTTATATCTGCTATACTTAGGAATGAACGCATTCTAACTGAATACCACTATGTTCATATTACAGATTCCCCAACCTCACTCGTGGCTTCATTTTAGGATTTAATTCAATTCCCAATCTCATTTGGGCCATGAAATAACCAATTAAGCACATTACATATGTGAAAACATGAATAATTTTTTTTTACCCCGACCGGGACTCGAACCTAGGACTTATGATTACTAAGTCAAGGCGCTACCACTACACCACAGAAGGTTAAAAGGAATCCAACCTTATAGCTTATATCTGCTATACTTAGGAATGAACGCATTCTAAGTGAATGCCACTATGTTCTTATTACAGATTCCCCAACCTCACTCGTGGCTTCATTTTAGCATTTAATTCAATTCCCAAAATCATTTGGGCCATGAAATAACCAATTTAGCACATTAAATATGTGAAAACATGAATCATTTTTTACCCCGACCGGGACTCGAACCTAGGACTTATGATTACTAAGTCAAGGCGCTACCACTACAAAACAGAAGGTTAAAAGGAATCCAACCTTAAAGCTTATATCTGCTATAAGGCTGGATTCCTTTTAACCTTCTGTGGTGTAGTGGTAGCGCCTTGACTTAGTAATCATAAGCCCTAGGTTCGAGTCCCGGTCGGGGTAAAAAAAATGATTCATGTTTTCACATATGAAATGTGCTTAATTGGTTATTTCATGGCCCAAATGAGATTGGGAATTGAATTAGATGCTAAAATGAAGCCACGAGTGAGGTTGGGGAATCTGTAATATGAACACAGTGGCATTCAGTTAGAATGCGTTCATTCCTAAGTATAGCAGATATAAGCTATAAGGTTGGATTCCTTTTAACCTTCTGTGGTGTAGGGGTAGTGCCTTGACTTAGTAATCATAAGTCCCAGGTTCGAGTCCCGGTCGGGGTAAAAAATGATTCACGTTTTCACATATGTAATGTGCTTAACTGGTTATTTCATAGCAGGAATGAGATTGGGAATTGAATTAAATGCTAAAATGAAGCCACGAGTGAGGTTGGGGAATCTGTAATATGAACATAGTGGCATTCAGTTAGAATGCGTTCATTCCTAAGTATAGCAGATATAAGCTATAAGGTTGGATTCCTTTTAACCTTCTGTGGTGTAGTGGTAGTGCCTTGACTTAGTAATCATAAGTCCTAGGTTCGAGTCCCGGTCAGGGTAAAAAAATTATTCATGTTTTCACATATGTAATGTGCATAATTGGATATATATATATATATATATATATATATATATATATATATATATATATATATATATATATATATATATATATATATATATATATATATATATATATATATATATATATACATATATATATATATATATATATATATATATATATATATATATATATTTATATATATATATATATATATATATATATATATATATATATATATATATATATATATATATATATATATATATATATATATATATGTATATATATATATATATATATATATATATATATATATATATATATATATATATATATATATATATATATATATATATATATATATATATATATATATATATATATATATATTATACATATATATATACATATATATATATATATATATATATATATATATATATATATATATATATATATATATATATATATATATATATATATATATATATATATATATATATATATATATATATATATATATATAAATATATATATATATATATATATATATATATATATATATATATATATATATATATATATATATATATATATATATTTATATTTATATATATATATATATATATATATATATATATATATATATATATATATATATATATATATATATATATATATATATATTTATATATATATATATAAATATATATTTATATATATATATATATATATATATATATATATATATATATATATATATATATATATATATATATATATATATATATAAATATATATATATATATATATATATATATATATATATATATATATATATATATATATATATATAAATATATATATATATATAATATCTGTTTATATGTGGATTTTCTTTTTAATGCATGTGTGCGTTTAATTTTGTGTGCTTACATGTGTATATATATATATATATATATATATATATATATATATATATATATATATATATATATATATATATATATATATATATATATATATATATATATATATATATATATATATATATATATATATATATATATATATATATATATATATATATATATATATAAATATATATATATATATATATATATATATATATATATATATATATATATATATATATATATATATATATATATATATATATATATAAATATATATATATATATATATATATATATATATATATATATATATATATATATATATATATATATATATATATATATATATATATATATATATATATATATATATATATATTTATATGTGGAAATTTTTTTTGTGATGTTTATGTGTGTTTAGTTTTGTGTGCTTACATGTATATATATATATATATATATATATATATATATATATATATATATATATATATATATATATATATATATATATATATATATATATATATATATATATATATATATATATATATATATATATATATATATATATATATATATATATATATATATATACATATATATATATATAT
>JAXCGZ010020425.1:5000-12411 GCA_037179515.1 Halocaridina rubra
TATATATATATATATATATATATATATATATATATATATATATATATATATATATATATATATATATATATATATATATATATATATATATATATATATATATATATATATATATATATATATATATATATATATATATATATATATATATATATATATATATATATATATATATATATATATATATATATATATATATATATATATATAAATATAAACACGCACACACACATAAATATATATATATATATATATATATATATATATATATATATATATATATATATATATATATATATATATATATATATATATATATATATATATATATATATATATATATATATATATATATATATATATATATATATATATATATATATATATATATATAGTATATATATATATATATATATATATATATATATATATATATATATATATATATATATATATATATATATATATATATATATATATATATATATATATATATATATATGTAAATATATATATAATTTAATATCGCCACTGTTCTGTGACTTCCATAAAACTAAGTCACAGACTTTATACAAAAAAAATATCTAAAATGTTTTACTGATGTCTCATGTTTTACCATAACTGTATTGCAGTATTAATAATATATTTAATAGAACTTAAGAATGTAACAACTAATGAGTTTTCTTTTCTGCTTCTTCATATTGCACACGAGAGAATCATCGAGTATTTTTTTTTTCTATTTTGAAGATAATCTATTATCCTTATTTCTGTCCTCAATTTTTCCAGAGAAAATAAAAGTTTCGAACACTAACATGAAACGAAGCTCTATTCATAAAGTTTTTGTTTTTTAAATGTTCTATATCATATTTCTTCTCAATTCTCTTTTCATATTTTTCTAATATAGAAAAGTCCATCTTTTTATAGAATTCAATTAGAAATTTTCTATTTCTTATTCATTATTCTTCTCGTCATAATTCTTTTCGTTTCTCTTCTCATATCTAGGTATTGTTTTCATTAAAATATTCCATCGCATCGACCATCTTTTTCTCTTTATATTTTTTCTAGAAAAGCAAAAATTTTAAAGTCTATTTTAAGTGAAATTGTACTTGAATCATTTACTCTATTAATACTAATAATAATATTCATTTTCGTTTCTCTCCTTATTTTATTTCCAGTTGGAATAAAATTTCGAGATCTATTCGAAACTAATCTATTTTCTAAGATACTTTTCATCATTTTTCTCATTTTCTTCCTCATATAATTTTTAGAAAATATATCAAGTATCTGGAAAGTATAGAATTTCGAACTATATTCAAAACTTTTCTCTTTTTAATTATTTTATATCATCATATTTTCATTTCTCTAATTATATTTTACCGAGAATAAATAAAAGCTTTCGAAGATTTTTGAGAAATCTTTCGTAATATTTAGGATAAAAAGTAAGGAACGGAGCTTCCTACTAATTACTAATGGAAGATCCTTTCCTTTGATGGAACCCCCAAAGCTATTAAGAATAAAGGACCCTTTTTGAGAGCCGTAGGAAAAAAAATCCTCTTTTTTTTATATAAATGTGAAAGGGGTAGGAACATTTTCATTTTTATTTCATTCATTGATTTTAGCTTCAGATAAGTGGAGACTACGTTCATATGTACAGGTTACACTCTCCGAAACAGATTGAGTAAAGAGAAGCTGTAGAGGCCTAAGACAAAAAAGAATTTAACTCGTTTGTACTGTGGATAACCCATGCTGTTGGATGGGGTGAGGGAGGAGGAAAATTGGGGTGAGGCTTAAGCTTTAAAGAGCTTAGGGGTGAGAGATGGGGTGAAGAGGCTCTCTGGTGAAAGGGAATGTGCATTGACTCGGTCACCTCCCATGACAGCAAACAAACAAACACACAAAAAACATTTATTCCCATTTTTTTACAATTGTTATTCTTCTACAATAAGTGAACTAATAAGTAAAAGGGTAATATATGCAGTTAAATTAAATGTAGCTTTCCTAGAAAATAACAATACTGTAATAAAAATGTTAACAATAATGTTAATAATGAAGTAGTAATAATAACACTCGATACAGGATCGTTATAATCGGCATCATCACCATAGTTTTTTTTTCCTTACAATGAGAATAATTAGTTATTAACTTAGAGAACAGAGAAGTCGATATCAGTTTACATTTAGAGAGGTTAGTGTTAAGGGAAATTGCATTAAATCAATAAGTTTAGTTAATGTGTGAGAAGCATCTATTTGTCCAAAAGAAAATTATATAGTTTGCCTTTGAAATCTGCGAAGGAGGATGAATTTTTAAGATGCTCTGGAATATTCCACAGTGTTGGCCCTTTAAAAGTGATCATCTTTGAACCTGCTTCTGTGTTTGTTCTCTAATGCTGGCGTCACACATAGCCAAAACTCCCGACCCGACTCTTAAGACCGCGTTCCGACGGAATCTTCGCTCAATCCTTGGAGATCTGGCAGATTTTTTAGCCGACAGGTGCATTCCTGTGCCTGTCGGAAGTGCGTCATACGTCCTCGTAAGCATTCCTATGGATCGTAATTGCAATCGTACGGAGTAGTTTGGACGCGTAATTTAGCGTACGACTGATCATACGCAAACGTAAGTCTCATCATAGAAAACGGGAAATTTAAATTTTTGACTATTACGACTGGGCCAACCATGCTCCAGACGCTCCCTACCCATCGTAGAGGGACGTACACGTTCGTAGGGGGTTGTACATTTTCATTATTTTATACTGAGAAGATATTAAGTTTAATATTTTACATTTAATAATGTAGTTATATTTGCCCTTACTTTTCCATTTATATAATTATGTTAGAATTGATCCTAGTGAACAATAAAGATATGGAATATATATATATATATATATATATATATATATATATATATATATATATATATATATATATATATATATATATATATATATATATATATATATATATGTATGTATGTATGTATGTATGTATGTATGTATGTATGTATGTATGTATGTATGTATGTATGTATGTATGTATGTATGTATGTATGTATGTATGTATGTATGTATGTATGTATGTATGTATGTATGTATATGTATATATATATATATATATATATATATATATATATATATATATATATATATATATATATATATATATATATATATATATATATATATATATATATATATAGATATATATATATATATATATATATATATATATATATATATATATATATATATATATATATATATATATATATATATATATATATATATATATATATATGGGATATTTGTGAAAGTATAACCCTGATTTATATATTTGGCACTTCAGCTACTTATATATATAAGTAAATATATGTTGGCCATGTATGTTAATATATTTCATTTATTTTGTTTGATACATTTATGGATTTGATTAATTCATATTTTGATATGAGGGAAAAAATAAATGCACATCATATCAAGAACACAGTGAAAGAAATGAGGAATTATATGAGACATTTACCTATAAAGAGCTTGATATATAAGAATGATTGTTATATATTGTACATAGAAAGCAGACAGGAAATGTTTTTTTTTTCTTAATGCTCACTCAGAGAAACGTGACTGTACATTAACATCAAACAACAATAACAACAACAGCAACAACAACAACAACAATAGTAATAATACTATAATAATAATAATAATAATACTATAATAATAATAATAATAATAATAATAATAATAATAATAATAATAATAATAATAATAATAATAATAATAATAATAATAATAAGAAGAAGAAGAAGAAGAAGAAGAAGAAGAAGAAGAAGAATATCATGCTAAAACAATAAGAAATGCGGCAAGCGGACCAGGAAAACTGAACGCCCAGGACTGGGTTGTCAGAAATGAGACCAATCATGCGCGCGCTGTCTTTTCGTACTGCGCTGCCAGACGTATAAGCGAATTTTTAAATTTTTAACGGTTCCAGACCCGGAGGACTGCGTGCGCCGGGTAGGATCGATCCTCTGGATCGTACACGGGCATACACCTTCTCCTACGCCCGCGTACTATCAAGAAGATCGATCTTACCCGTCGTACGCAGTCTTCTACGACTGATTTGGTCTTCTGAATCACGGAGATTATTGGGTGCAGCAGCCAATTATCGTAGGCGCTCCACGACGGTTCAGGACCCCCTCGAATTTTTTAAACTACGTAGGACCGTTAGGATTCCGTCGTACGCGGACGAAAAATTACACCCGATTATCGTAATGACGTCATTGCTGCCGGGAGGATTCCGTCTATAGACGGTTTTAAGAATCGGGTCGGGAATTTTGGCTATGTGTGACGCCAGCATAAATAAAGAGCTCACTACTCTGTCTTGTGTTGGTTCCCCTTATATCCCTGACTGCTTTTAAATCAAATAGCCAACTAGGATGATGCTGGTTCAAAATTTTTTATACAAAAACATAAATACCATAAGTAACATTGTTTTCTGCCCGAAGCCACCCATGTTTTTTGAGAGATGGTGCGATGTGGTCATATTATCTTATTCCTCCCAGGGCAACTTGAGCTCCAAAATTAATAAGCTTCTGTATTCTGTTTATCTGAGTCTTTGTGGTAGCTCCGAAAACAGTTGTGCAGTAATTAATGTGACTTAGGCCTAGAGATTCAACAACAGTTATTCGAGTGGTAGTCTCAAAATTGTCTTTTATACGTGATAAGTACATTAATGTTCCTGTAACCTTTTTGCATATTTAATCGATATGGAAATCAAACAACATATAGTTATCAAAATGAATTCCTAGGATTTTTACTGTTTTTCGATGTGAAATGATATAGCCGCAAAAATTAATTGTTGTGTTTTCTGGAATTTGTGCTGTATGGAAACTTGAGCCAGTAAATATGCATTGCATTTTACTTTTGTTAATTAAAAGCTCAATTTCTTGAAAATAGGTTTTAAATTTTTGACAGAGTGTTTTCTGCACTTAAGGTTAGCTCTTGGAGATAATTAATATCACCATTAATGAGTAGCTGAGGGTCATCTGCATATTGTACGACTAAACAGTCAGAAATGAAAGAAGATAGATCTTTTACGTAAATGGAGAAGAGATAAAGTGTAGACTCTATAGCCATATATATATATATATATATATATATATATATATATATATATATATATATATATATATATATATATATATATATATATATATATATATATATATATATATATATATATATATATATATATATATATATATATATATATATATATATATATATATATATATATATATATATATATATATATATATATATATATATATATATATATATATATATATATATATATATATATATATATATATATATATATATATATATATATATATATATATATATATATATATATATATATATATATATATATATATATATATATATATATATATATATATATATATATATATATATATATATATATATATATATATATATATATATATATATATATATATATATATATATATATATATATATATATATATATATATATATATATATATATATATATATATATATATATATATATATATATATATATATATATATATATATATATATATATATATATATATATATATATATATATATATATATATATATATATATATATATATATATATATATATATATATATATATATATATATATATATATATATATATATATATATATATATATATATATATATATATATATATATATATATATATATATATATATATATATATATATATATATATATATATATGTATATATATATATATATATATATATATATATATATATATATATATATATATATATATATATATATATATATATATATGAATAATTTTTTTTTACCCCGACCGGTATATATATATATATATATATATATATATATATATATATATATATATATATATATATATATATATATATATATATATATATATATATATATATATATATATATATACATGTATATACACACACACACACACATACACACATAAATATATATATATATACACACATACACACATAAATATATATATATATATATATATATATATATATATATATATATATATATATATATATATATATATATATATATATATATATATATATATATATATATATATATATATATATATATATATATATATATATATATATATATATATATATATATATATATATATATATATATATATATATATATATATATATATATATATATATATATATATATATATATATATATATATATATATATATATATATATATATATATATATATATATATATATACATATATATACATATATATACATATATATATATATATATATATATATATATATATATATATATATATATATATATATATATATATATATATATATATATATATATATATATATATATATATATATATATATATATATATATATATATATATATATATATATATATATATATATATATATATATATATATATATATATATATATATATATATATATATATATATATATATATATATATATATATATATATATATATATATATATATATATATATATATATATATATATATATATATATATATATATATATATATATATATATATATATATATATATATATGTATATATATATATATATATATATATATATATATATATATATATATATATATATATATATATATATATATATATATATATATATATATATATATATATATATATATATATATATATATATATATATATATATATATATATATATATATATATATATATATATATATATATATATATATATATATATATATATATATATATATATATATATATATATATATATATATATATATATATATATATATATATATATATATATATATATATATATATATATATATATATATATATATATATATATATATATATATATATATATATATATATATATATATATATATATATATATATATATATATATATATATATATATATATATATATATATATATATATATATATATATATATATATATTATATATATATATATATATATATATATATATATATATATATATATATATATATATATATATATATATATATATATATATATATATATATATATATATATATAAATAAGTACAAACTGTTAGCATACAGAAATAAATATTAAGGAAGCCAATCATTGAAACAAAACTTATGAAACAATGCTATATTTCGGATCCTAAATGGATAACATCTCAAGTTGTGCATCAGAAAGGATCCAGTTAGGATCCCAAATATAGCATTGTTTCATAAGTTTTGTTTCACTGATGGGCTTCCTTGATATATATAT
>JAXCGZ010020426.1:0-12367 GCA_037179515.1 Halocaridina rubra
GCATTTTATTTATATATACAGTATATACATATCCATACACTCACTCACTTCTAGAAATAATGCGAGGATGGTTTCTCAAAAGGCTCGTGTTATATAAATTACATGGAATTTAAATAGTCAATTTCCACAAGGAATAATGGTAATATATATAGATATTTTCCACAACCGTACATAAACACACTATGTCAAATAAATGAAATAATTAAAACATATTTTGCAAGTACATAACAAAGCTGAAATATCTGTAGTTGTGTATATTAAAATACAAATAGTGTACAGTATTAAAGATATACAGATTTACAAATAAATACTGTACAGTAAACAAATTAGCACGCACTATTATGTGGTGGGCAACAGGCATACTGGGACGTCCGTGGTGGCGGTGAGCACCTAACTTAAGCGGTAGAAGAGGAGGGGGAAGTGGGAGAACGAACCCCTATCTGCAAACGTATACAAAGATAAAATAAAAAAGTTAACAAATGCAAGACTAGAAAACTAAATTATTTTTCATTTTGTAACAAATGAATTTCTGTAAAAGAAAGAAAAATATATAATACGTTGTACTCACTCTATATACGAGTGAACAACAGGCATTGGATGAGCGTGGTGGCGGTGAGCACGTGACTTAAGCAGTAGGAGAAGAGGAGGGGGATGCAGTAGAATGAACCCCTAGCTGCAAACGTAAATAAAGATAAAATAAAAAAATGAACAAGAGCAAGACTAGAAAACTAATTTTTTTTTTTTTATGCAAAGCCTGAATATAATAATGTAGTATAATATTAAAGATATAACATAAAAAAAGGGCAAAATAACACAGGTGTACTCACTATATACAATGGGCAACAGGCATACTGGGATAAGCAGCGTGGCAGTGAGGAGGTGACTTTAGTAGTAGGAGAGGGAGGAGAAGAGGAGAAGGAAGGGGAAGAGAGCTAACCCCTGGTTGTAGTTGGGGTTCATACTGGGTGAAAAGAGACTAAATCACATGGCAGCATGGTGGGAAACTGCCTGAGAGGCGGTCGCTTACTAAACTGACCCATTTTTTTTTTGCTTTTTCTCGCTTGCATTTTTCGCGGAATTAAATTTTTTTACTCTTATTTTCAAGACGTGTTATTCCAATTTGGCGTAGTTTTAAACTCTTGTAAATAGCAAGATGACTGACTGTACACACACACACACACACACACACACACACACACACACACACACACACACACACACACACACACACACACACACACACACACACACACACACACACACACACACACACACACACACACACACACAGAGTAAGGGGGGATATGGTGACAGTCTTTAAATTCCTTCATGGTTATGATAGAGTGGATAGGGATCGATATTTCGATATGGCTGGCTCTAGAACTAGAGGTCATAGTTTGAAGCTTCGTAAGAAAACTTGTTTGCAGGATGTAAGGAAATACTTTTTCAGTGTAAGAGTAGTTGATAATTGGAATTGGCTAAGCGAGGAGGTAGTTAATGCTATCTCAATCCATAGTTTTAAGGACAGGTATGATAAGTATCACTAAGTCTAAAAATGGAACCGATCAGGAGACGGGAAGATACGAGCTTTGGGCTCTTTCCCGTAAACACAATTAGGTAATCACACACACACACACACACACACACACACACACACACACACACACACACACACACACACACACACACACACACACACACACACACAGATCAAAAACTTGTTGCAAGAGGCAAGAAGGTTAAATGATGAAAGAAATGAAGAAGAGAAGAAAAATTTTCGTTACAGAATACTTCCAGACAAAGGGGAGATAAAGAAGATAATGGCAGAAGATCAGGGGATGGGGCCTCATTAAGATTGTTATACACAAATGCTGATGGATTAGCTGGTAAGGCAGTAGAATTAAAAGATAGGATTCACAACAGTAAGGCAGATATAGTAGCAATTACAGAGACTAAGTTGAGTGAGGACATAAACAGTGTCACAGTTTTTCCTAAGGGCTTCAGAATACTAAGGGTTGAAAGATGTGAGAGGACTGGTGGAGGGATAGCACTGCTCATAAGTGAGAGGATTCAAGTTGAAGAAATAAACTTGGCTATAGAAAGTGAGTTCAGGGAATTTCTTGTTGCTCGCATAAATACTGGGTCAGAGAGCATTATAATAACTGTTGTATACAACCCACCAAGGAACCAAAATAGGCTTGAAATTTATGAGGAAAGTCATATAGGTTCTATTGAAGTCATAAACTCAGTTGTTAACATGGCACGGGAGAAAAAATGTAGGATTTTGATTATGGGAGACTTTAATCATAAAGAGATAGATTGGATAAATCTTGACCCACACAGTGGTGAGGACTCATTTGGGGCAAGATTCCTAGATTGCGTACAAGGGAATTTCCTACACCAACATGTAATGGAACCAACAAGAGCCAGGGGTGGGGATGAGCCATCACTACTTGATCTAGTGTTCACAGATAATGTGTTGGATATTGAAAATATTGAGTATGAACCACAAATTGGAAAGAGTGACCACTGTGTGTTGTTGATGGAGTATATCATTGAAGATATTCTTCCTGAGAGTAGAGGCACTGAGGACATGAGGAGGAATTATCGGAAAGGAGATTACATCAAAATGAATGAGCTTTTTGCAGTTATTGACTGGAGAACCTTATTTTACAACAAATCTGTACAAGAAATGTATGACATCTTTTGTGAGAAATATGGGAAGATAGTAGATTGCTGCATACCTGTCACCAAAGTAGGTGTAATTCATGCCAGAGAGAAATGGTTCGATAATGGGTGTAAAAGAGGTAAGGAGTGGAGAGACAAATGCTGGAAAAGGTATAGGAGGAGAAAAAACATAAATGCCTGGCAAACCTACAAAAGAGCAAGAAATGACTACCTAAGTAAAAGGAGAGAGGCAGAGAGAGATTATGAGAGGGACATCACCAGGAAGGCTAAAGAAAATCCCAAGCTTTTCCACAGCTTTATCAGAGGAAAACTGAAGGTAAAAGAACAGGTTTTAAGGCTAAAGAGAGCGGATGGAAGCATCACTGAGACGGACAAAGAGATCTGCAAAGAATTGAACAAGGAGTTTCAGTCAGTATTTACAGTAGAAAATACCCCACCCCCTCAGATTGCAGTGATAAAAGCTCAAGGGCCGGTATTAGAGAACATCAACCTTACAGCCACAGAGGTATGCAAGGCGCTGATGGATTTAGATGTTCATAAAGCTACAGGTCCTGATGACATATCCCCTCATGTGCTTAAAAATGCGCAAACACAATATCAGTGGCACTAAGTATCATATTTAAGGAGTCACTGGAGTCGGGGGAGATTCCAAGATGCTGGAAACAAGCAAATGTGATACCTATCTTCAAAAAGGGAAGGAGGGATACGGCTCTGAACTATAGACCAGTTTCCTTGACCAGCATAGTTTGCAAAGTTATGGAGAAACTACTAAGGAAACATATCTCTCTTCACTTGGAATCCTTCAACTTTTTGTCAGTGAGGCAACATGGCTTCAGAGAAGGTAGATCAACAGTAACAAACTTATTAGAATTTTATGATGAGGTAAGCCAAATCTTACAGGAAAGAGAGGGCTGGGCAGATTGCATATTCCTAGACTTCCAGAAAGCGTTTGACACTGTTCCACATGGGAGACTTATTAGGAAGCTGCAATCAATGGCTAGAATAGGTGGAAATGTCTTGGAATGGATAAAAACTTACTTAGAAGGAAGGGAACAGAGGGTTAGAGTAAGACACTGAGTGTCTGAATGGAGAAGAGTTAGTAGTGGAGTTCCACAGGGTTCAGTTTTAGGGCCACTTTTGTTCCTTGTATATGTAAATGACTTACCAGAGTCTTTAAATTCATTCATGAATATGTTTGCAGATGATGCAAATATTGTGAAGAAAGTAAAAAACGAGAACAATGGTAGAGAACTTCAGGAGGATCTAAATAATCTGCATGAGTGGTCAGAAAAGTGGCTAATGAAATTCAATACCTCAAAATGTAAGGTAATGAGAATGGGTACAAGTGCAAGAAGGCCCAAGCTTGACTACTCGGTGGCTGGAGTACAACTTCAAGAGACAGAAAATGAGAGAGATCTAGGAATAAACATACTGGCAGATTTGTCTCCAGAAATACATATAAATGGCGTAGTAAGGGCAGCATATGCATTCTTATCAAATGTAAGGGTAGCCTTCAGGCACATGGACAAGGAAATGTTCAGAAATATTTATGTAACCTATGTGAGGCCAAAACTCGAATATGCAGCCCCCTTTTGGAATCCGCACTTGAAAAAGCACATAGCTAAGCTTGAAAAAGTTCAAAGACATGCCACGAAACTGGTGCCAGAAATATGCAATCTCGGTTATGATGAGAGGCTGAGGGAATTAGACTTGCCATCACTCGAAGCTAGAAGAGTAAGGGGGGATATGGTGACAGTCTTTAAATTCCTTCATGGTTATGATAGAGTGGATAGGGATCGATATTTCGATATGGCTGGCTCTAGAACTAGAGGTCATAGTTTGAAGCTTCGTAAGAAAACTTGTTTGCAGGATGTAAGGAAATACTTTTTCAGTGTAAGAGTAGTTGATAATTGGAATTGGCTAAGCGAGGAGGTAGTTAATGCTATCTCAATCCATAGTTTTAAGGACAGGTATGATAAGTATCACTAAGTCTAAAATGGAACCGATGAGGAGACGGGAAGATACGAGCTTTGGGCTCTTTCCCGTAAACACAATTAGGTAATCACAATTAGGTAATCACACACACACACACACACACACACACACACGCACACACACACACACACACACACACACACACACACACACACACACACACACACACACACACACGGAGAGACAAATGCTGGAAAAGGTATAGGAGGAGAAACAACATAAATGCCTGGCAAACCTACAAAAGAGCAAGAAATGACTACCTAAGTAAAAGGAGAGAGGCAGAGAGAGATTATGAGAGGGACATCACCAGGAAGGCTAAAGAAAATCCCAAGCTTTTCCACAGCTTTATCAGAGGAAAACTGAAGGTAAAAGAACAGGTTTTAAGGCTAAAGAGAGCGGATGGAAGCATCACTGAGACGGATGAAGAGATCTGCAAATAATTGAACAAGGAGTTTCAGTCAGTATTTACAGTAGAAAATACCCCACCCCCTCAGATTGCAGTGATAGAAGCTCAAGGGCCGGTATTAGAGAACATCAACCTTACAGCCACAGAGGTATGCAAAGCGCTGATGGATTTAGATGTTCATAAAGCTACAGGTCCTGATGACATATCCCCTCATGTGCTTAAAAAATGCGCAAACACAATATCAGTGGCACTAAGTATCATATTTAAGGAGTCACTGGAGTCGGGGGAGATTCCAAGATGCTGGAAACAAGCAAATGTGATACCTATCTTCAAAAAGGGAAGGAGGGATACGGCTCTGAACTATAGACCAGTTTCCTTGACCAGCATAGTTTGCAAAGTTATGGAGAAACTACTAAGGAAACATATCTCTCTTCACTTGGAATCCTTCAACTTTTTGTCAGTGAGGCAACATGGCTTCAGAGAAGGTAGATCAACAGTAACAAACTTATTAGAATTTTATGATGAGGTAAGCCAAATCTTACAGGAAAGAGAGGGCTGGGCAGATTGCATATTCCTAGACTTCCAGAAAGCGTTTGACACTGTTCCACATGGGAGACTTATTAGGAAGCTGCACTCAATGGCTAGAATAGGTGGAAATGTTTTGGAATGGATAAAAATTTACTTAGAAGGAAGGGAACAGAGGGTTAGAGTAAGACACGCAGTGTCTGAATGGAGAAGAGTTAGTAGTGGAGTTCCACAGGGTTCAGCTTTAGGGCCACTTATGTTCCTTGTATATGTAAATGACCTACCAGAGTCTGTAAATTCATTCATGAATATGTTTGCAGATGATGCAAAGATTGTGAAGAAAATAAAAAACGAGAACAATGGTAGAGAACTTCAGGAGGATCTAAATAATCTGCATGAGTGGTCAGAAAAGTGGCTAATGAAATTCAATACTTCAAAATGTAAGGTAATGAGAATGGGTACAAGTGCAAGAAGGCCCAAGCTTGACTACTCGGTGGCTGGAGTACAACTTCAAGAGACAGAAAATGAGAGAGACCTAGGAGTAAACATACTGGCAGATTTGTCTCCAGAAATACATATAAATGGCATAGTAAGGGCAGCATATGCATTCTTATCAAATGTAAGGGTAGCCTTCAGGCACATGGACAAGGAAATGTTCAGAAATATTTATGTAACCTATGTGAGGCCAAAACTCGAATATGCAGCCCCCTTTTGGAATCCGCACTTGAAAAAGCACATAGCTAAGCTTGAAAAAGTTCAAAGACATGCCACGAAACTGGTGCCAGAAATACGCAATCTCGGTTATGATGAGAGGCTGAGGGAATTAGACTTACCATCACTCGAAGCTAGAAGAGTAAGGGGGGGTATGGTGACAGTCTTTAAATTCCTTGATGGTTATGATAGAGTGGATAGGGATCGATATTTCGATATGGCTGGCTCTAGAACTAGAGGTCATAGTTTGAAGCTTCATAAGAAAACTTGTTTGCAGGATGTAAGGAAATACTTTTTCAGTGTAAGAGTAGTTGATAATTGGAATTGGCTAAGCGAGGAGGTAGTTAATGCTATCTCAATCCATGGTTTTAAGGACAGGTACGATAAGTATCACAAAGTCTAAAATGGAACCGATGAGGAGACGGGAAGATACGAGCTTTGGGCTCTTTCCCGTAAACACAATTAGGTAATCACACACACACACACACACACACACACACATACACATACACACCGCGCGTTCAGTGACACACGGAATTGCTCCTCTTAAATTTTTAACTGTTTCGAGTGACTAAGTGCTTAGTGGAAAACTTTACCATAATTTCCAGAAATCTGAAATCGTGCAGAGTATTGTGAGTACAAAAACTAATATTTGTTGTAAGACGAGACTGTTCATATTAAAGGAAAAAAATTGCGAACTTTTTCGTGAGGAAGAGAGAGAAGCTGCCGTCCAGTTTCTGCCTTGAGGGAAATCTAGAAGAGTTGCCAGACGTGGAGCCTCACACCACATTACCTAATTTTTTGTGTAAACTGGGGAAAGCTCTTAAGCCGTTTTACCTGATCCTGTGGTTCTATATATTGTTAAAAACAGTATCCTTCCCAGTTATATTAACTAGTTAGTTAGTTTGATACACGAAAAAATTGAATAATAAAAGAAAAAAAAATTACCAAATACCCACCTGTCAACAGTACTGAGTTAAGTTGCCAAGTAGTACAGCAGTCCTATTTTCTTCATTTTTTTTGCTTTTCTTTTAGCTTTCTCGTTTGCTATTTTGTTATTTTGTATATATATTGAGTTAAATGTAAAGTCTAAATCCCGTGATAACATATCTTGGTTAGCAAGTCAGTTTATCAGTTAGGAAGAATATATGACAGAAACAGGTGGGTGCCACCTCGAACACAAATTCGAATTTTTCCTTCAGGTCTGACTTTTGTTTTTCTTTTTCTTTTTATACTTAAATTACCGTGGTCAAGTTTTTAAGTTAAGATGTGTGTTACCAGAAAGGAGACAAACTGAGTCACTAAATAGCACTTATATGGAGATATAAAAATTCTGTGTGAAGGTAAATTAGAAGTTTTTTTTTTTTTTTTTTTTTTTTTTTTTTTTTTTTTTTTTTTTTTTTTTTTTTTCTATATTCTGTGAGAGGGAGAACATAAAAATGAAGCCATATCTGTCCCAAACCTCTCCCACCCATGGGTCGGGAGAAGGGGTAGTCATCAGAGGACTTAAACAGAGAATCAAGAAGTTAGAGGAAATGGTTACAAACCTTGATGATAAAATTCGGAATATGGATGGAGAAATGAAAGAGAATGAAACACTCAGAGAACAAATAAGATCTTTGGAGGAAGCAAATAAAGCACAAGGGCAGGAGAGAAAGGAACTAGAAAAAAGAATAAAGAAGCTGGAAGGGGAAATGAGTCAACTAGAATCTAGAATTTCTAAACAAGAAGATAAAAACAAACAGCTAAATGACAACCTAAAGGAATTAGATGTTAGTTCACTGCTCTCTTCTGAGAGAGACGAGATTGCTGCTTGGAATGTTCAGATTAAGGAAAACATTGAACAGTTCAGAAAAGAGTTCCAGGAGCTGAATATGGAAAATGATGCCATGAAAACGTCCTTTGCTGATGCACTAAAGGGGAATGTGGCAGTAAAAGAGGCTGTAAAGGTGGTGGCACTGGAAAACATACAAACAGTTGACTATAAAGAGACAGTAATCGAAAAAATGAAAGACGTTGTGATGGAAAGGGCAAACCCACTCATCAGACAGGCACTTGATAAGGAGAAGACAGTGGTAATCTCAGGCATAAGTGAATCCCAGGAGCCAACATGGCAGGGGAGACTTGAAGAAAATAAAGCTAACGTTGTAGACCTGATAAGAAAGCTTGGAGTAGTATGTGGTCCTGAGGATATTGTAAACATACACCAACTAGGTAAATATTCGAGGGAAGGAAAGCCGAGACCAACAAAAGTAACCTTTGAGAGAGGGGAGACATGTAGGGAAATATTGTTGAGAAAAAAAAGTCTAAAAGACCTTCAAGAATGCAAAGAAGTGTTCATTAGACGATACAGAACACAGGAAGAGATGGGAAAGATCAAAAACTTGTTGCAAGAGGCAAGAAGGTTAAATGATGAAAGAAATGAAGAAGAGAAGAAAAATTTTCGTTACGGAATACTTCCAGACAAAGGGGAGATAAAGAAGATAATGACAGAAGATCAGGGGATGGGGCCTCATTAAGATTGTTATACACAAATGCTGATGGATTAGCTGGTAAGGCAGTAGAATTAAAAGATAGGATTCACAACAGTAAGGCAGATATAGTAGCAATTACAGAGACTAAGTTGAGTGAGGACATAAACAGTGTCACAGTTTTTCCTAAGGGCTTCAGAATACTAAGGGTCGAAAGATCTGAGAGGACTGGTGGAGGGATAGCACTGCTCATAAGTGAGAGGATTCAAGTTGAAGAAATAAACTTGGCTATAGAAAGTGAGTTCAGGGAATTTCTTGTTGCTCGCATAAATACTGGGTCAGAGAGCATTATAATAACTGTTGTATACAACCCACCAAGGAACCAAAATAGGCTTGAAATTTATGAGGAAAGTCATATAGGTACGATTGAAGTCATAAACTCAGTTGTTAACATGGCGCGGGAGAAAAAATGTAGGATTTTGATTATGGGAGACTTTAATCATAAAGAGATAGATTGGATAAATCTTGACCCACACAGTGGTGAGGACTCCTTTGGGGCAAGATTCCTAGATTGCGTACAAGGGAATTTCCTACACCAACATGCAATGGAACCAACAAGAGCCAGGGGTGGGGATGAGCCATCACTACTTGATCTGGTGTTCACAGATAATGTGTTGGATATTGAAAATATTGAGTATGAACCACCAATTGGAAAGAGTGACCACTGTGTGTTGTTGATGGAGTATATCATTGAAGACATTCTTCCTGAGAGTAGAGGCACTGAGGACATGAGGAGGAACTATCAGAAAGGAGATTACATCAAAATGAATGAGCTTTTTGCAGTTATTGACTGGAGAACCTTATTTTACAACAAATCTGTACAAGAAATGTATGACATCTTTTGTGAGAAATATGGGAAGATAGTAGATTGCTGCATACCTGTCACCAAAGTAGGTGTAATTCATGCCAGAGAGAAATGGTTCGATAATGGGTGTGAAAGAGCTAAGGAGTGGAGAGACAAATGCTGGAAAAGGTATAGGAGGAGAAAAAACATAAATGCCTGGCAAACCTACAAAAGAGCAAGAAATGACTACCTAAGTAAAAGGAGAGAGGCAGAGAAAGATTATGAGAGGGACATCACCAGGAAGGCTAAAGAAAATCCCAAGCTTTTCCACAGCTTTATCAGAGGAAAACTGAAGGTAAAAGAACAGGTTTTAAGGCTAAAGAGAGCGGATGGAAGCATCACTGAGACGGACGAAGAGATCTGCAAAGAATTGAACAAGGAGTTTCAGTCAGTATTTACAGTAGAAAATACCCCACCCCCTCAGATTGCAGTGATAGAAGCTCAAGGGCCGGTATTAGAGAACATCAACCTTACAGCCACAGAGGTATGCAAAGCGCTGATGGATTTAGATGTTCATAAAGCTACAGGTCCTGATGACATATCCCCTCATGTGCTTAAAAAATGCGCAAACACAATATCAGTGGCACTAAGTATCATATTTAAGGAGTCATTGGAGTCGGGGGAGATTCCAAGATGCTGGAAACAAGCAAATGTGATACCTATCTTCAAAAAGGGAAGGAGGGATACGGCTCTGAACTATAGACCAGTTTCCTTGACCAGCATAGTTTGCAAACTTATGGAGAAACTACTAAGGAAACATATCTCTCTTCACTTGGAATCCTTCAACTTTTTGTCAGTGAGGCAACATGGCTTCAGAGAAGGAAGATCAACAGTAACAAACTTATTAGAATTTTATGATGAGGTAAGCCAAATCTTACAGGAAAGAGAGGGCTGGGCAGATTGCATATTCCTAGACTTCCAGAAAGCGTTTGACACTGTTCCACATGGGAGACTTATTAAGAAGCTGCAATCAATGGCTAGAATAGGTGGAAATGTCTTGGAATGGATAAAAACTTACTTAGAAGGAAGGGAACAGAGGGTTAGAGTAAGACACTCAGTGTCTGAATAGAGAAGAGTTAGTAGTGGAGTTCCACAGGGTTCAGTTTTAGGGCCACTTTTGTTCCTTGTATATGTAAATGACCTACCAGAGTCTGTAAATTCATTCATGAATATGTTTGCAGATGATGCAAAGATTGTGAAGAAAGTAAAAAACGAGAACAATGGTAGAGAACTTCAGGAGGATCTAAATAATCTGCATGAGTGGTCAGAAAAGTGGCTAATGAAATTCAATACCTCAAAATGTAAGGTAATGAGAATGGGTACAAGTGCAAGAAGGCCCAAGCTTGACTACTCGGTGGCTGGAGTACAACTTCAAGAGACAGAAAATGAGAGAGATCTAGGAGTAAACATACTGGCAGATTTGTCTCCAGAAATACATATAAATGGCGTAGTAAGGGCAGCATATGCATTCTTATCAAATGTAAGGGTAGCCTTCAGGCACATGGACAAGGAAATGTTCAGAAATATTTATGTAACCTATGTGAGGCCAAAACTCGAATATGCAGCCCCCTTTTGGAATCCGCACTTGAAAAAGCACATAGCTAAGCTTGAAAAAGTTCAAAGACATGCCACGAAACTGGTGCCAGAAATACGCAATCTCGGTTATGATGAGAGGCTGAGGGAATTAGACTTGCCATCACTCGAAGCTAGAAGAGTAAGGGGGGATATGGTGACAGTCTTTAAATTCCTTCATGGTTATGATAGAGTGGATAGGGATCGATATTTCGATATGGCTGGCTCTAGAACTAGAGGTCATAGTTTGAAGCTTCGGAAGAAAACTTGTTTGCAGGATGTAAGGAAATACTTTTTCAGTGTAAGAGTAGTTGATAATTGGAATTCGCTAAGCGAGGAGGTAGTTAATGCTACCTCAATCCATAGTTTTAAGGACAGGTATGATAAGTATCACTAAGTCTAAAAATGGAACCGATCAGGAGACGGGAAGATACGAGCTTTGGGCTCTTTCCCGTAAACACAATTAGGTAATCACAATTAGGTAATCACACACACACACACCTATGTGAGGCCAAAACTCGAATATGCAGCCCCCTTTTGGAATCCGCACTTGAAAAAGCACATAGCTAAGCTTGTAAAAGTTCAAAGAACTGCCACGAAACTGGTGCCAGAAATACGCAATCTCAGTTATGATGAGAGGCTGAGGGAATTAGACTTACCATCACTCGAAGCTAGAAGAGTAAGGGGGGATATGGTGACAGTCTTTAAATTCCTTCATGGTTATGATAGAGTGGATAGGGATCGATATTTCGATATGGCTGGCTCTAGAAGTAGAGGTCATAGTTTGAAGCTTCGTAAGAAAACTTCTTTGCAGGATGTAAGGAAATACTTTTTCAGTGTAAGAGTAGTTGATAATTGGAATTGGCTAAGCGAGGAGGTAGTTAATGCTATCTCAATCCATGGTTTTAAGGACAGGTACGATAAGTATCACTAAGTCTAAAATGGAACCGATGAGGAGACAGGAAGATACGAGCTTTGGGCTCTTTCCCGTAAACACAATTAGGTAATCACACACACACACACACACACACACACACACACACACACACACACACACACACACACACACACACACACACACACACACACACACAC
>JAXCGZ010020427.1:2500-12324 GCA_037179515.1 Halocaridina rubra
TTCCGGTTTTACGTCACGGCCTCCCTTTTCTACTAAGGGCTAGGACGGTTGCCTCCTTGCCAAGGACTTGCTTTGGCAGATGTAATCGTTACCCTGAGTGCATGCCCTTGCTAACCTCAGACCGTGACGGGGCACGAACCCTCGACCTGACGCCTCAGAGTCACGGACGCTATCGCTTGAGTCACGGTGACTACAAATGGTTATATTGTGTGTATGATAATAACAATATAAATATTTTATGTCAATTTTGTCTCTACTTTTTCTTGCAATCTCAGTTATTACCCATTGAATCTAATGTTATTAATAGCACTATAACCAATAGACGATGAAACGCATCTAAATAAGCGACTTAGAAAATGTGTCTTAACCTCGGTTTGCTACAGTAAGATGTTGAGGTAATTCTATTCAATCCTGATGACAGAGATATGAGTGACACTTCATACTGTAGAATTTATTTTATTTTATTTTTGTTTAATATTTATCATAATGAAAAATTATATAAAATAGCCAAATTTTATGAAATGATTCATTTCCATTCAATTTGAAGGATCTGCCAAATTATTTGATGATTAACAAAAACCAGCAAAATGAAAAATAAATATTTGAAGGGAGTGAGTCTACATTCTTTGTGACTTTCATTATTTCAAGAATCAAAAGCACGAAAACAAAAATAAATGCAAAAAGTTTGCATTCATATCGTCTATCTATATACATGAGCCATTTTTACCCTTATAAGGGGAGTGACTGAGTCAAGGCAAAAGTAGTCTGACTCTTTAGAAAAAAGAAAATACAGAGGAAGGGATTCCCAGTCCCCTCGCTCCGCCCCATTTAGTCTATTTTTACGACACGCAGGGGAATACGGAGGAAGTATTCAAGCCCCCCTCTGTCAGTATATGATTGTGACTAAAAGGTTGGATTCGGTTTTACGTCATGAACTCCCTTTTCTACTAAGGGCTAGAACGGTTGCTTTCTTACATAGGACTTGTTTTGGCAGATGTAATCGTTACCCTGAGTGTATGCCCTTACTAACCTCAGTCCGTGACGGGGCGCGAACCCTCGACCTGCCGCCTCAGAGTCGCAGACGCTACCATTTTGCCACGGAGAGTACGATTGTGACTAAAAGGTATTTACTGTAAAATTCAACATTCCTTTCCATTCAGATAGTACTGCAAAAATGCATAAAAAAATTATGCATTAAAAAAACCATCTTCCTAAAATGCACTTCGGCCTCATAAATAGAGGAAATGACATAAGTCGGCTGCTCAGGAAATTTGAATGGAATAATATTCACAGAGCAGTTCGTCTTTCCGGCTATGGCCTAAAACACGGAAATGATACTTGCCGGGACCTAAACATTCACCCACAATTCAGACGTAATAAAACATAACATGAAGCATGTTTACTTAGTATGCATATTGAGATGATTTATAATGAAGAGATAAGAGATAAAACAATGAAGGAAGCGACAAAGTATGCTTATCTTAATGCTTGTATGCTTGCAGTCATTTCACTAATATGAATATATATTTAAGTGACTGTGAAAGCTATATGTAACTGCAAGCCAAGGATGAATCTTATTTAGCAGGGCCAAACACGTATGAATTTAGTGAATTGGGTCAACAAGACTAGGGACAGGCTGATGAATATATCAATTTCCTTTGCAGTTGCAAGTAAAATGAATTCCCGTTTTAATTTAGTTTTGAGACAGTGCATTGGGTAACTTTTTTATACTTTCAATTCGCGAATTTATATATATATATATATATATATATATATATATATATATATATATATATATATATATATATATATATATATATATATATATATATATATATATATATATATATATATATATATATATATATATGAAGAGCGCTTAAAAAAGATATCATCTCACAATATAATAACTTTGCCACATTCAGTGGAAGAGAAAGGGCATTTTGTATGTTCGAGTTAGCTCATGCAAAGTCGAACAAGACTGTGCAGTTTGTATTTGTGAGAGAATGCCCTTAAAAAATCACCAGTTGCAATGCAAATTTTCGCATGGCACAAAAACTTCAAAGAGGAAGGCTGTCTGTGCAAAGCAAAATGATCTGAAAGACCACCAGCATCGGTAAAGACGGTCAAACAGGTTCGCAAATAACTCATGCGAAACCCCCAAAAAGTTCTTAAGAAGAGCAAGTCTGGAAACTCAAATTCCTCCAGCGACAGTTGGCGTGTCATAAGGAATCGCTTGCTTATAAAACCCTACAAGTTGCAGCTCATTCAAGCCTTAAAGGTGGATGACAAGCAAGAGCACAGAGAATTCTGAGTTATTATATAAGAGAAACTTCAAGAAGACGTATTCAGTGAACGTCTTCTACTCAGTGATGAAACCCAAATTTCATACTAATGGCAATGTCAATAAGGATATTGCTCGCATTTGAGGCGAATAAAATCTCCTTGCCAATGTAGAGCATGAAAAGCATTCACCAAAATTGAATGTGTGTTTTGCCATCTCCAAGAATAAACTTTATTACAGATGAATATGAAGACTTTCTTTTTCAATAGATCAGGGCTCCATCCCACTGAAAGCTCAATGTACGGACTTATATCACTGAGAATCTGTCATGGAGATTCCAACTGGACTAGGCACCATCCCACTGAAAGCTCAGTGTTCAAACTTTTATAACTGAGAATCTGCCATGGATATTCCAGCTGGACTAGGCTCCATCCCACTGAAAGCTCAATGTACGGACTTATATCGCTGAGAATCTGCCATGGAGATTCCAACTGGACTAGGCTTCATTCCACTGAAAGCTCAATGTACAGACTTTTATCACTGAGACTCTGCCTTGGAGATGAAGTGTTCGTGCTGGTGATGAAGACAATGTGCTGCTGAAACAGCAGCCACGTTCAGTTGGTCTGACACCTTGCGATTTTTCTTCTATGTTGCTGTGTGAAGGGACTGGTCAAAGCCCCCCATTTTCTTGCAAATCTAGAGGATCCTAAGCAAAAAATCACTACTGCACTGGAGACTGTTACCCAAGAAATGCTGCAGAGTGTTTGGCAGGAGGTGGTCTACCAACTTGACTCGTGTCGTGTCTCAGACAGTGTGAATATTGAAAATTTGTGATATCACTAATGGGTTCTACTTGCCTTTAAATGTCTCATTCAGATTAGTAGCAATAAATTTTATTTTGCTCAACATTAAGCCTCTTCAGTTTCATTTGCCTGGACTATATAATTTCTGCAATAGCTTTATCTCAAATGATATGGAATTTTTGAAACACCCTGTGTGTGTGGACGCATATATATATATATATATATATATATATATATATATATATATATATATATATATATATATATATATATATATATATATATATATATATATATATATATATATATATATATATATATATATATATATATATATATATATATATATATATGTATATGTATATGTATATGTATATGTATATGTATATGTATATGTATATATATATATATATATATATATATATATATATATATATATATATATATATATATATATATATATATATATATATATATATATATATATATATATACATATGCATATGCATATGCATATGCATATGCATATGCATATGCATATGCATATGCATATGCATATGCATATGCATATGCATATACATATACATATACATATACATATACATATACATATACTATATATATATATATATATATATATATATATATATATATATATATATATATATATATATATATATACATATATAAATATATATATATATATATATATATATATATATATATATGTGTGTGTGTGTGTGTGTGTGTGTGTGTGTGTGTGTATCTATCTATCTATCTATCTATCTATCTATCTATCTATCTATCTATCTATCTATATATATATATATATATATATATATATATATATATATATATATATATATATATATATATATATATATATATATATATATATATATATATATATATATATATATATATATATATATATATATATATATATATATACTGATATATATATATATATATATATATATATATATATATATATATATATATATATATATATATATATATATATATATATGTGTGTGTGATTACCTAATTGTGATTACCTAATTGTGTTTACGGGAAAGAGCCCAAAGCTCGTATCTTCCCGTCTCCTGATCGGTTCCATTTTTAGACTTAGTGATACTTATCATACCTGTCCTTAAAACTATGGATTGAGGTAGCATTAACTACCTCCTCGCTTAGCCAATTCCAATTATCAACTACTCTTACACTGAAAAAGTATTTCCTTACATCCTGCAAACAAGTTTTCTTCCGAAGCTTCAAACTATGACCTCTAGTTCTAGAGCCAGCCATATCGAAATATCGATCCCTATCCACTCTATCATAACCATGAAGGAATTTAAAGACTGTCACCATATCCCCCCTTACTCTTCTAGCTTCGAGTGATGGCAAGTCTAATTCCCTCAGCCTCTCATCATAACCGAGATTGCGTATTTCTGGCACCAGTTTTGTGGCATGTCTTTGAACTTTTTCAAGCTTAGCTATGTGCTTTTTCAAGTGCGGATTCCAAAAGGGGGCTGCATATTCGAGTTTTGGCCTCACATAGGTTACATAAATATTTCTGAACATTTCCTTGTCCATGTGCCTGAAGGCTACCCTTACATTTGATAAGAATGCATATGCTGCCCTTACTACGCCATTTATATGTATTTCTGGAGACAAATCTGCCAATATGTTTACTCCTAGATCTCTCTCATTTTCTGTCTCCTGAAGTTGTACTCCAGCCACCGAGTAGTCAAGCTTGGGCCTTCTTGCACTTGTACCCATTCTCATTACCTTACATTTTGAGGTATTGAATTTCATTAGCCACTTTTCTGACCACTCATGCAGATTATTTAGATCCTCCTGAAGTTCTCTACCATTGTTCTCGTTTTTTACTTTCTTCACAATCTTTGCATCATCTGCAAACATATTCATGAATGAATTTACAGACTCTGGTAGGTCATTTACATATACAAGGAACAAAAGTGGCCCTAAAACTGAACCCTGTGGAACTCCACTACTAACTCTTCTCCATTCAGACACTGAGTGTCTTACTCTAACCCTCTGTTCCCTTCCTTCTAAGTAAGTTTTTATCCATTCCAAGACATTTCCACCTATTCTAGCCATTGATTGCAGCTTCCTAATAAGTCTCCCATGTGGAACAGTGTCAAACGCTTTCTGGAAGTCTAGGAATATGCAATCTGCCCAGCCCTCTCTTTCCTGTAAGATTTGGCTTACCTCATCATAAAATTCTAATAAGTTTGTTACTGTTGATCTTCCTTCTCTGAAGCCATGTTGCCTCACTGACAAAAAGTTGAAGGATTCCAAGTGAAGAGAGATATGTTTCCTTAGTAGTTTCTCCATAACTTTGCAAACTATGCTGGTCAAGGAAACTGGTCTATAGTTCAGAGCCGTATCCCTCCTTCCCTTTTTGAAGATAGGTATCACATTTGCTTGTTTCCAGCATCTTGGAATCTCCCCCGACTCCAATGACTCCTTAAATATGATACTTAGTGCCACTGATATTGTGTTTGCGCATTTTTTAAGCACATGAGGGGATATGTCATCAGGACCTGTAGCTTTATGAACATCTAAATCCATCAGCGCTTTGCATACCTCTGTGGCTGTAAGGTTGATGTTCTCTAATACCGGCCCTTGAGCTTCTATCACTGCAATCTGAGGGGGTGGGGTATTTTCTACTGTAAATACTGACTGAAACTCCTTGTTCAATTCTTTGCAGATCTCTTCGTCCGTCTCAGTGATGCTTCCATCCGCTCTCTTTAGCCTTAAAACCTGTTCTTTTACCTTCAGTTTTCCTCTGATAAAGCTGTGGAAAAGCTTGGGATTTTCTTTCGCCTTCCTGGTGATGTCCCTCTCATAATCTCTCTCTGCCTCTCTCCTTTTACTTAGATAGTCATTTCTTGCTCTTTTGTAGGTTTGCCAGGCATTCATGTTTTTTCTCCTCCTATACCTTTTCCAGCATTTGTCTCTCCACTCCTTAGCTCTTTTACACCCATTATCGAACCATTTCTCTCTGGCATGAATTACACCTACTTTGGTGACAGGTATGCAGCAATCTACAATCTTCCCATATTTCTCACAAAAGATGTCATACATTTCTTGTACAGATTTGTTGTAAAATAAGGTTCTCCAGTCAATAACTGCAAAAAGCTCATTCATTTTGATGTAATCTCCTTTCTGATAGTTCCTCCTCATGTCCTCAGTGCCTCTACTCTCAGGAAGAATGTCTTCAATGATATACTCCATCAACAACACACAGTGGTCACTCTTTCCAATTGGTGGTTCATACTCAATATTTTCAATATCCAACACATTATCTGTGAACACCAGATCAAGTAGTGATGGCTCATCCCCACCCCTGGCTCTTGTTGGTTCCATTACATGTTGGTGTAGGAAATTCCCTTGTACGCAATCTAGGAATCTTGCCCCAAAGGAGTCCTCACCACTGTGTGGGTCAAGATTTATCCAATCTATCTCTTTATGATTAAAGTCTCCCATAATCAAAATCCTACATTTTTTCTCCCGCGCCATGTTAACAACTGAGTTTATGACTTCAATCGTACCTATATGACTTTCCTCATAAATTTCAAGCCTATTTTGGTTCCTTGGTGGGTTGTATACAACAGTTATTATAATGCTCTCTGACCCAGTATTTATGCGAGCAACAAGAAATTCCCTGAACTCACTTTCTATAGCCAAGTTTATCTCTTCAACTTGAATCCTCTCACTTATGAGCAGTGCTATCCCTCCACCAGTCCTCTCAGATCTTTCGACCCTTAGTATTCTGAAGCCCTTAGGAAAAACTGTGACACTGTTTATGTCCTCACTCAACTTAGTCTCTGTAATTGCTACTATATCTGCCTTACTGTTGTGAATCCTATCTTTTAATTCTACTGCCTTACCAGCTAATCCATCAGCATTTGTGTATAACAATCTTAATGAGGCCCCATCCCCTGATCTTCTGTCATTATCTTCTTTATCTCCCCTTTGTCTGGAAGTATTCCGTAACGAAAATTTTTCTTCTCTTCTTCATTTCTTTCATCATTTAACCTTCTTGCCTCTTGCAACAAGTTTTTGATCTTTCCCATCTCTTCCTGTGTTCTGTATCGTCTAATGAACACTTCTTTGCATTCTTGAAGGTCTTTTAGACTTTTTTTTCTCAACAATATTTCCCTACATGTCTCCCCTCTCTCAAAGGTTACTTTTGTTGGTCTCGGCTTTCCTTCCCTCGAATATTTACCTAGTTGGTGTATGTTTACAATATCCTCAGGACCACATACTACTCCAAGCTTTCTTATCAGGTCTACAACCCTAGCTTTATTTTCTTCAAGTCTCCCCTGCCATGTTGGCTCCTGGGATTCACTTATGCCTGAGATTACCACTGTCTTCTCCTTATCAAGTGCCTGTCTGATGAGTGGGTTTGCCCTTTCCATCACAACGTCTTTCATTTTTTCGATTACTGTCTCTTTATAGTCAACTGTTTGTATGTTTTCCAGTGCCACCACCTTTACAGCCTCTTTTACTGCCACATTCCCCTTTAGTGCATCAGCAAAGGACGTTTTCATGGCATCATTTTCCATATTCAGCTCCTGGAACTCTTTTCTGAACTGTTCAATGTTTTCCTTAATCTGAACATTCCAAGCAGCAATCTCGTCTCTCTCAGAAGATAGCAGTGAACTAACATCTAATTCCTTTAGGTTGTCATTTAGCTGTTTGTTTTTATCTTCTTGATTAGAAATTCTAGATTCTAGTTGACTCTTTTCCCCTTCCAGCTTCTTTATTCTTTTTTCTAGTTCCTTTCTCTCCTGCCCTTGTGCTTTATTTGCTTCCTCCAAAGATCTTATTTGTTCTCTGAGTGTTTCATTCTCTTTCATTTCTCCATCCATATTCCGAATTTTATCATCAAGGCTTGTAACCATTTCCTCTAACTTCTTGATTCTCTGTTTAAGTCCTCTGATGACTACCCCTTCTCCCGCCCCATGGGTGGGAGAGGTTTGGGACAGAGATGGCTTCATTTTTATGTTCTCCCTCTCACAGAATATAGAAAGAAGACGAGAAAGAGGAAAAAAAAAAAAAAAAAAAAAAAAAAAAAAGAGAAAAACTTCTAATTTACCTTCACACAGAATTTTTATATCTCCATATAAGTGCTATTTAGTGACTCAGTTTGTCTCTTTTCTGGTAACACACATCTTAACTTAAAAACTTGACCATGGTAATTTACGTATAAAAAGAAAAAGAAAAACAAAAGTCAAACCTGAAGGAAAATTCGAATTTGTGTTCGAGGTGGCACCCACCTGTTTCTGTTATATATTCTTCCTAACTGATAAACTGACTTGCTAACCAAGATATGTTATCACGGGATTTAGACTTTACATTTAACTCAATATATATACAAAATAACAAAATAGCAAACGAGAAAGCTAAAAGAAAAGCAAAAAAAAAAAAAATGAAGAAAATAGGACTGCTGTACTACTTGGCAACTTAACTCAGTACTGTTGACGGGTGGGTATTTGGTAATTTTTTTTTCTTTTATTATTCAATTTTTTCGTGTATCAAACTAACTAACTAGTTAATATAAATGGGAAGGATACTGTTTTTAACAATATATAGAACCACAGGATCAGGTAAAACGGCTCAAGAGCTTTCCCCAGTTTACACAAAAAATTAGGTAATGTGGTGTGAGGCTCCACGTCTGGCAACTCTTCTAGATTTCCCTCAAGGCAGAAACTGGACGGCAGCTTCTCTCTCTTCTCACGAAAAAGTTCTCAATTTTTTTCCTTTAATATGAACAGTCTCGCCTTACAACAAATATTAGTTTTTGTACTCACAATACTCTGCACGATTTCATATTTTTGGAAATTATGGTAAAGTTTTCCACTAAGCACTTTAGTCACTCGAAACTAAAATTTAAGAGGAGCAATTCCGTGTGTCACTGAACGCGCGGTGTGTGTGTGTGTGTGTGTGTGTGTGTGTGTGTGTGTGTGTGTGTGTGTGTGTGTGTGGTGTGTGTGTGTGTGTGTGTGCATAGAAGTCTGCTATGAAGGAATAATGAAGGACGGAGTTTTGAGATCTTAGAGAAAGAAAGTGTTGGAGCCCAAGAATGAGTCGTGAGAGAGAATGAAATATAAAGAGATAGACAGAGAGCGAGAGTGAGAGAGCTATGTTACAAAATTCATGTTACGAAATTGGTTAAGAATATGTGATTTATCATATCCATTGTGGAAGTATGCGCAAGATTTGGCGCATCTTTTATGATTTTTGTTGCATGTGGTATTAGTATGTTATTGCCAGTGGAAATTATAATAATGAGTCTGTGTTTCTGGTTCCATTCTGCCAAGCTAAAACCATGCTTTAATTGCTCTCTGAATAAGGGTCAATTTGCATTAACCGATTATCCTCGAAATGTTGGTTTAGGTAACTGTTTCCACAGTTAGGGTGATTTTTCCTTAATTCGGGTTTGGCCCACTTGTTTTGTTTAATACGAGCATCGTAGGTGTGAGGTAGATTTATTCTATATATTTTGTATAAGTAAATAAATGCATGAGGCCTGGTATTCTATGACTTGGATTTTTCTTCTTTTAACAATTGATTGCTTTTATATTTTGCCAGATAACGTGAGTTCCTTATAATTTTTTTGAAGAATTTTTGCATGTTAGTGTTTAAACAAAATGATGTAAAATTTACATTAAATAGCAATAAGAGTTGCCTGCCATATATTT
>JAXCGZ010020428.1:0-5000 GCA_037179515.1 Halocaridina rubra
CAACTGTTTGTATGTTTTCCAGTGCCACCACCTTTACAGCCTCTTTTACTGCCACATTCCCCTTTAGTGCATCAGCAAAGGAAGTTTTCATGGCATCATTTTCCATATTCAGCTCCTGGAACTCTTTTCTAAACTGTTCAATGTTTTTCTTAGTCTGGTCATTCCAAGGTGCAATCTCGTCTCTCTCAGAAGAGAGCAATGAACTAACATCTAATTCCTTTAGGTTGTCATTTAGCTGTTTGTTTTTATCTTCTTGTTTAGAAATTCTAGTTTCTAGTTCACTCTTTTCCCCTTCCAGCTTCTTTATTCTTTTTTTCTAGTTCCTTTCTCTCCTGCCCATGTGCTTTATTTGCTTCCTCCAAAAATCTGATTTCCTCTTTGAATGCTTCTTTCTCTTCCATTTCTCTATCCATATTCCGAATTTTATCATCAAGGCTTATAACCATTGCCTCTAAATCCTTGATTTTCTGTTTTAGTCTCCTAATAGCTACCCCTCCTCCCGACCCATGGGTGGGAGAGGTTTGGGACAGAGATGGCCTCATTTTTATGTTCTCCCTCTCACAGAATATAGAAAGAAGAGAAAGATAAAAAAAAGAGAGAAAAACTTTTATTTAAGCTTCACACAGAATTTTTACATCTCCATATAAGTGCTATTTAGTGACTCAATTTATCTCTTTTCTGGTAACACACATCTTAACTTAAAAATTTGACTATTTTAATTTGAGGATAAAAAGAAAAAGAAAAAAATGCAACAAAAACAAAGTCAAACCTGAAGGAAAATTCGAATTTGTGTCTGAGGAGGCACCCACCTGTTTCTGCTATATATTCTTCTTAACTGATAAACTCACTTGCTAACCAAGATATGTTATCACAGGATCAGACTTTACATTTAACTCAATATCAAAAACATAGTATATCTTCAAGGCTTGTGTAACGTTTGCTCTCCTCACTGGTGTCATTAATATTCAATAAATGTACGATGATTCTCTTTCTCGGCTTCATATAACCAGATTCCACGGAAAAGCACCGAACTTCAAAACCATCGTCTTTTTCGAGAAAGATCCTATTCTTTAGATTTTGTTTGACTGCCGGACTATAAATGGTTGCAGCCTACGAGAATTCACAAAGCAAGAAACTAGTCTTCGAGAAACTTTTTTTTTTTTTTTTTTTTTTTTTTTTTTAGGATGGGATAGGATAAGAGGGGAAAAAGGGGAGGGGATTAAAGATATAAGGGAATTGGAGGGAAAAGCACGAAAATTAAATAAAGTAGGAGAAGAAGTTTTGATCTAAAGTAAAGATCTTGTTACGCGGCTTCCGAGAAACCAACATCGAACCTGCTATCCAACGTGGATATTGGGAAAACAGTATTTGATCGATGTGTGTAAAATTTGCAAGGAAACACAGGAAGAAACCAAGGAAGCCGCTTAAGAATGCACTAAGGAACCCAACTTAGAAGGAACTAAGGAACCAACTTAAGGATGCACCATGGAACACACATAGGAAGGAACCATGGAGACCACCAACAAGGGAACCACAGCTTCCACCCAAGAGGGAACCACACGTCGCAGGGCTGGCCCCCTCCCGGAGGGCGCCTCGGGGCTGGCCCCCTCCCGGAGGGCGCCTCGGGGCTGGCCCCCTCCCGGAGGGCGCCTCGGGGCTGGCCCCCTCCCGGAGGGCGCCTCGGGGCTGGCCCCCTCCCGGAGGGCGCCTCGGGGCTGGCCCCCTCCCGGAGGGCGCCTCGGGGCTGGCCCCCTACCGGAGGGCGCCTCGGGGCTGGCCCCCTCCCGGAGGGCGCCTCGGGGCTGGCCCCCTCCCGGAGGGCGCCTCGGGGCTGGCCCCCTCCCGGAGGGCGCCTCGGGGCTGGCCCCCTCCCGGAGGGCGCCTCGGGGCAGGCCCCCTCCCGGAAGGCGCCTCGGGGCAGGCCCCCTCCCGGAGGGCGCCTCGGGGCTGGCCCCCTCCCGGAGGGCGCCTCGGGGCTGGCCCCCTCCCGGAGGGCGCCTCGGGGCTGGCCCCCTCCCTGAGGGCGCCTCGGGGCTGGCCCCCTCCCGGAGGGCGCCTCGGGGCTGGCCCCCTCCCTGAGGGCGCCTCGGGGCTGGCCCCCTCCCGGAGGGCGCCTCGGGGCTGGCCCCCTCCCGGAGGGCGCCTCGGGGCTGGCCCCCTCCCGGAGGGCGCCTCGGGGCTGGCCCCCTCCCGGAGGGCGCCTCGGGGCTGGCCCTTTCCCGGAGGGCGCCTCGGGGCTGGCCCCCTCCCGGAGGGCGCCTCGGGGCTGGCCCTTTCCCGGAGGGCGCCTCGGGGCTGGCCCCCTCCCGGAGGGCGCCTCGGGCGCCTCGGGGCTGGCCCCCTCCCGGAGGGCGCCTCGGGGCTGGCCCCCTCCCTGAGGGCGCCTCGGGGCTGGCCCCCTCCCGGAGGGCGCCTCGGGGCTGGCCCCCTCCCGGAGGGCGCCTCGGGGCTGGCCCTTTCCCGGAGGGCGCCTCGGGGCTGGCCCCCTCCCGGAGGGCGCCTCGGGGCTGGCCCCCTCCCGGAGGGCGCCTCGGGGCTGGCCCCCTCCCGGAGGGCGCCTCGGGGCTGGCCCCCTCCCGGAGGGCGCCTCGGGGCTGGCCCCCTCCCGGAGGGCGCCTCGGGGCTGGCCCCCTCCCGGAGGGCGCCTCGGGGCTGGCCCCCTCCCGGAGGGCGCCTCGGGGCTGGCCCCCTCCCGGAGGGCGCCTCGGGGTTGGCCCCCTCCCGGAGGGCGCCTCGGGGTTGGCCCCCTCCCGGAGGGCGCCTCGGGGCTGGCCCCCTCCCGGAGGGCGCCTCGGGGCTGGCCCCCTCCCGGAGGGCGCCTCGGGGCTGGCCCCCTCCCGGAGGGCGCCTCGGGGCTGGCCCCCTCCCGGAGGGCGCCTCGGGGCTGGCCCCCTCCCGGAGGGCGCCTCGGGGCTGGCCCCCTCCCGGAGGGCGCCTCGGGGCTGGCCCCCTCCCGGAGGGCGCCTCGGGGCTGGCCCCCTCCCGGAGGGCGCCTCGGGGCTGGCCCCCTCCCGGAGGGCGCCTCGGGGCTGGCCCCCTCCCGGAGGGCGCCTCGGGGCTGGCCCCCTCCCGGAGGGCGCCTCGGGGCTGGCCCCCTCCCGGAGGGCGCCTCGGGGCTGGCCCCCTCCCGGAGGGCGCCTCGGGGCTGGCCCCCTCCCGGAGGGCGCCTCGGGGCTGGCCCCCTCCCGGAGGGCGCCTCGGGGCTGGCCCCCTCCCGGAGGGCGCCTCGGGGCTGGCCCCCTCCCGGAGGGCGCCTCGGGGCTGGCCCCCTCCCGGAGGGCGCCTCGGGGCTGGCCCCCTCCCGGAGGGCGCCTCGGGGCTGGCCCCCTCCCGGAGGGCGCCTCGGGGCTGGCCCCCTCCCGGAGGGCGCCTCGGGGCTGGCCCCCTCCCGGAGGGCGCCTCGGGGCTGGCCCCCTCCCGGAGGGCGCCTCGGGGCTGGCCCCCTCCCGGAGGGCGCCTCGGGGCTGGCCCCCTCCCGGAGGGCGCCTCGGGGCTGGCCCCCTCCCGGAGGGCGCCTCGGGGCTGGCCCCCTCCCGGAGGGCGCCTCGGGGCTGGCCCCCTCCCGGAGGGCGCCTCGGGGCTGGCCCCCTCCCGGAGGGCGCCTCGGGGCTGGCCCCCTCCCGGAGGGCGCCTCGGGGCTGGCCCCCTCCCGGAGGGCGCCTCGGGGCTGGCCCCCTCCCGGAGGGCGCCTCGGGGCTGGCCCCCTCCCGGAGGGCGCCTCGGGGCTGGCCCCCTCCCGGAGGGCGCCTCGGGGCTGGCCCCCTCCCGGAGGGCGCCTCGGGGCTGGCCCCCTCCCGGAGGGCGCCTCGGGGCTGGCCCCCTCCCGGAGGGCGCCTCGGGGCTGGCCCCCTCCCGGAGGGCGCCTAGGGGCTGGCCCCCTGCCGGAGGGCGCCTCGGGGCTGGCCCCCTCCCGGAGGGCGCCTCGGGGCTGGCCCCCTGCCGGAGGGCGCCTCGGGGCTGGCCCCCTGCCGGAGGGCGCCTCGGGGCTGGCCCCCTGCCGGAGGGCGCCTCGGGGCTGGCCCCCTCCCGGAGGGCGCCTCGGGGCTGGCCCCCTCCCGGAGGGCGCCTCGGGGCTGGCCCCCTCCCGGAGGGCGCCTCGGGGCTGGCCCCCTCCCGGAGGGCGCCTCGGGGCTGGCCCCCTCCCGGAGGGCGCCTCGGGGCTGGCCCCCTCCCGGAGGGCGCCTCGGGGCTGGCCCCCTCCCGGAGGGCGCCTCGGGGCTGGCCCCCTCCCGGAGGGCGCCTCGGGGCTGGCCCCCTCCCGGAGGGCGCCTCGGGGCTGGCCCCCTGCCGGAGGGCGCCTCGGGGCTGGCCCCCTGCCGGAGGGCGCCTCGGGGCTGGCCCCCTGCCGGAGGGCGCCTCGGGGCTGGCCCCCTCCCGGAGGGCGCCTCGGGGCTGGCCCCCTGCCGGAGGGCGCCTCGGGGCTGGCCCCCTCCCGGAGGGCGCCTCGGGGCTGGCCCCCTCCCGGAGGGCGCCTCGGGGCTGGCCCCCTGCCGGAGGGCGCCTCGGGGCTGGCCCCCTGCCGGAGGGCGCCTCGGGGCTGGCCCCCTGCCGGAGGGCGCCTCGGGGCTGGCCCCCTGCCGGAGGGCGCCTCGGGGCTGGCCCCCTCCCGGAGGGCGCCTCGGGCTGGCCCCCTCCCGGAGGGCGCCTCGGGGCTGGCCCCCTCCCGGAGGGCGCCTCGGGGCTGGCCCCCTCCCGGAGGGCGCCTCGGGGCTGGCCCCCTCCCGGAGGGCGCGTCGGGGCTGGCCCCCTCCCGGAGGGCGCGTCGGGGCTGGCCCCCTCCCGGAGGGCGCCTCGGGGCTGGCCCCCTCCCGGAGGGCGCCTCGGGGCTGGCCCCCTCCCGGAGGGCGCGTCGGGGCTGGCCCCCTCCCGGAGGGCGCCTCGGGGCTGGCCCCCTCCCGGAGGGCGCCTCGGGGCTGGCCCCCTCCCGGAGGGCGCCTCGGGGCTGGCCCCCTCCCGGAAGGCGCCTCGGGGCTGGCCCCCTCCCGGAGGGCGCCTCGGGG
>JAXCGZ010020429.1:0-5000 GCA_037179515.1 Halocaridina rubra
CATGCGCAGCTTTTGAAAAATTTGAGTAGGAGTCCAGTAGAAAAATTAACTTTTTATAGCATGAAAAACTCTACGAACAGACTTAATTTCACATATGAACTGGCATTATCACTGTCTCCACATATTCACAAACACTTACTGGGCACTGTTTTTTCGGTAGAGAGTCTTAGATCTTCACAAGAAAAAGTATTTACAGAATGAGGGCGCACAGAGCATTGTTTACATCGTCACACGCGACGAGAGAGAGGAGAGAGAGAGAGAGAGAGAGAGAGAGAGAGAGAGAGAGAGAGAGAGAGAGAGAGAGAGAGAGAGAGAGAGAGAGAGAGAGAGAGAGAGAGAATTACTTCACGTAATTTTGGGAAAAGGAGATCTTCACTATTCGACATTTTACAAAACCAAATTAAAAAATCGCTTTTGGATATGTGAAAAAGAGGGATAAGTGTTTTCAAGTCGCTAAGAAAACAAATTCTTCGCTATCCCACTTAAGAAATATGTTAATTAAAAGAGTTCTTGAGTACCTGAAATATGTCGAGGAAAAATTTTTTAATTTTTAAGGAAAAGAAATAAATTCACTATCCAAATATATGAAAAAGTTGAAGAAATTCTTTACTAACTGAAATATGACCAAGAATTAAAAAAAAAAAATCTTCACAGTCTGAACTTTCGGCAAAACTATTATCCCTCCTCCCCCCAAAAAAGCCATATAAAACATTAAACCATATTGTTTTCTCTAAGCTCATTAATTAAACCTAAGCACTGAAAAAGAAAGTAAACTGTAAAAATGTACGATATACCCGGTATATATCTATCCATTTACAAATTCCTCAACCGCCTCTTCCGGCGAGTGGCCCAGTCAGAACACAATCCTACTTTTACTCTCACTGGTTCCACAACCAGACATTCAGAAATGTAATTGCTTAATGTTCTGGGAAGTTTCACTACCAGAATTCTCGTATAAAGCTTGAACTTTTTATAATGGGGAAAATAAGAGGGGAGACACTCCCTTCCTTTAGGGGTTAACTTTACTTCCACACCGAACGCGGTTTGCTTGAACTCTTCACGAGGGGAAAATAAGAGGGGAGAGACTCCCTTCCTTCAGGGGATAACTCCACTGCCACACCGAACGCGGTTTGCTTGGAGGATTGCGGTGGCCGATTGCCTAGCGGGTCATAAGTGCATAAAATATGGTCACTCATTAGATGTATGTGTCAGCTACGTAACCAGATATTCTTTACATTCTAAATATATCGCGTTCAGTGTGACCGTAGGCTGAGAGAGATCCAGGATAATGAAGTTAAAATAAAATTTGTTATAAAAAGTTTGAATTATTTATTCTAGCTCCTAAAACCTAAGAAGTAACAGCTTACTATTATTCAAATTATTTGTTCAAGTTATGCGTTATGCCACATCTTGGACTAAATAAAAAAAATGTTCCTGAAAGATTCTGCAAGATCGCTCTTTTTGGGACGACTTACTTTCGCATTTGTGGCAGGTGTGCAGTTGATATTAAAATAGTAAAGGGTCAAAAAATTTTAACTGGAAGGTCCTCAAAATTTTATTTGAAAGTAAAGCACACCGTTTTAGAAATACGCCCTTCGCAAATAAACTCAAAAATATATTAGGAATTATTTATACACAAAAGAATTATAATATAAAGCAACTAGTCACCATCTATGATATTATTCAGTAATAATAATAATAATAATAATAATAATAATAATAACTAAAATAAAAACAATAATAATAATAATAATAATGTTTTATTATTATTATTATTATTATTATCATCATAATTATTTCAATAAAATTATTAAACAAAAATTTCGTAGATAAAGACTGCACTTTTTTTTTTATCATATTACATCTCGGTTACATAAAAAAAAATATTATCATCATCACAGGTCAAAATATTGGTTTTGACATAAATGTTAAAAAATGAATATCACTTTAGATTTTATAATTCATAATTCATAAATATCATTATAATCTATTACACATCTGATACTCCCTATAATATCAAATGGAATTTTGAGTATAAAATAAATGACGTCGATTTTTCCTCTTTGCAACGATGCATTAGTCGGGAGCGTTTCTGATAACCTATGACATACGACCAACATTATCACGACGAACGATTTCAGCGACTGATAAAAATCCCATTTGACATCCATTAATAATAGATAAAAAAAAAAATCTGATCGGGAAATTATTTTTCACTCTTGGGGTTAATATAGGGTGCTTATGTAAAGAATTTCTAGTGATATATGAGACTTCTAACGAATCTCCAGAGCTTTGATATGTTAATACCATTAAATAAACATTCACAGGAATTTATTCCATACTGTAAAACGGTCAAACGGTTCGTCGAATGTGGTTCGACAGACAAGTGTTTGAAGTAATGTTCGAACGTGTGAACGGGGAATTTGGTTGTCGAACACGTTTGTCGAACGTGTTCGACAACAAAATACCCCGTTCACACATTCGAACATCACTTCAAACACTTGTCTGTCGATCCGCGTTCGACGAACCGTTTGACCGTGTAAACCGCCCTTAAGTATGCAATTTAAGGGACCGCCGTAGCGAAGTAGTTAGAACACACGACTAGGGAAGTAAGAGACCCGGGATCGAACCCACCGAGGGGCGTTAGGAAGAGCATCCAGATTTAATTTCCCCAGCTCCAACTTGTCTGTGTCCACCCCCATAATGGGGATTATATGTGGCACATAAAAGACAAACAATACGTATATATACATTTAATTCTATAACATAATAATATTACCCTAGTGACGTAAACAATAAGAGTAGACAATGAAAATAAAAAGTCATTTTAATCTTATTTATATGAAAATAAAGTCATTTTAATCTTATTTATATGAAAATGAAAAGTCATTTTAATCTTATTTATATGAAAATAAAGTTATTTTAATCTTATATATATGAAAATAAAATGTAATTTTAATCTTATTTATATGAATATAAAAAGTAATTTTAATCTTATTTATATGAAAATAAAAAGTCATTTTAATCTTATTTATATGAAAACAAAAAGTAATTTTAATCTTATTTATATGAGAATAAAAAGTAATTTTAATCTTATTTATATGAAAATAAAAAGTAATTTTAATCTTATTTATATGAAAATGAAGTCATTTTAATCTTATTTATATGAAAATAAAAAGTAATTTTAATCTTATGTGTATGAAAATAAAGTCATTTTAATCTTATTTATATGAAAATAAAAAGTCACTTTAATCTTATTTATATGAAAATAAGTAATTTTAATCTTATTTATATGAAAATAAAAAGTCATTTTAATCTTATGTATATGAAAATAAAAAGTCATTTTAATCTTATATATATATATATATATATATATATATATATATATATATAAAATATATATATATATATATATATATATATATATATATATATATATATATATATATATATATATATATGAAAATAAAGTCATTTTAATCTTATTTATATGAAAATAAAATGTAATTTTAATCTTATTTATATGAAAATAAGAAGTAATTTTAATCTTATTTATATGAAAATAAAAAGTCATTTTAATCTTATGTATATGAAAATAAAAAGTTATTTTAATCTTATTTATATGAAAACAAAAAGTAATTTTAATCTTATTTATATGAGAATAAAAAGTAATTTTAATCTTATTTATATGAAAATGAAAAGTCATTTTAATCTTATGTATATGAAAATAAAAAAGCCATTTTAATCTTATTTATATGAAAACAATCATTAAAAATTCCAAGTAATAAAATGAACCATTCTAAAAATAAATATATCCAACACATCTATTAAGAATAGAAAAAAAAATCCTCTGATTGAGAGAAGAGTTAATGGAGTGTATGTGTGTCAATTATCTTATAAAATACGTGACTTTAAATCGAACAACAGGATTTCCATATAGCAAAGTGCTTAGGAAACTTTCAAATGAAATTTATTCTTTATATGAGTGACAATAATATACCAAAAACACGTTCACACGAATTCATAACAGATGTGTGTAAAAATTGTGAAAATTTTAAGTTAGAGCCATGATAATATTATCCCAATAGAGTGGGTGGTAAAATATGGTACTTAAGAAGATAAAAATATTTATAGCTTTTATTTTTTCGTCTCTATTTTTCTATCATTAACAAATCAAGTTATCAGAAAAAAGTATTTCCAACTTTCATATGAACTGGACTCCCAGTCGAGTGACAATACATTCTTAAAAACAAGAATGTGAACTCTATTCCATGTATCCCTGAGAGAGGGGGACCAAGAAGTGTGTCTCCGTGTTCCCCTGCATGTCATAAAAATCGAGTATATGGGGTGAAGCGAGAGGATTAAGACTCCCCTCCTCCACATTTTCTTCCCGCAATGTGTCAGGGTACTTTGTTTTGACTCAGCCACCCCCTTATAAAGGGGTATATGTCCACTGTATATAAATAGAGATTTAAGAAGACACCCAAAAAATAATCTCTCATGCCAACTATATAATTATTCTTCATATTTTTAATTATTAACAGATCAAATTGTTAATAAAAATACACTAAAAACAACAAATAATAATTTCCAGCGAGCCTTCAATAATATTTCTTCAGTTACTCATCCAATTATTAACTATTGAAACTGCCATCTAGAAAAGAATAAAAAATTGCCAAAATTCACATCTGGAAGCAAATGAACAATCTCTCCACATACGTTTCAATATCACTTCCTATTCATAAAAAAAAAAAAAATATATATATATATATATATATATATATATATATATATATATATATATATATATATATATATATATATATATATATATATATATATATATATATATATATATATATATATATATTACTTTCTTGAAAATCTAGACTTTTTTAAACATACCCAAACTAACACCGTTACCTGGTTCACTTGCACATAGAGGTCCTCCTATATGACCTCAGAGACTCAGAATATTAAAAGGACCTTTCAGAGATAAA
>JAXCGZ010020429.1:7500-12243 GCA_037179515.1 Halocaridina rubra
AGAGAACACATGGCGAAGCCGTGAAAGCTCTAAAATACATTTCATTTTACCAGGGGAATAATCCGACATTCACGGCCATAAACTATAATACGCCTTCACATAACTGCAATTACTATGCAGGAAACAAGTTATTTATGATGCTCAGAAATGCATAATGTTCTGCCACATTAAGGACCAAAACTTGAGAACGAAACAGCTGCTGACTTTAAATAGAAGATTCATGCTAATGCCCTTCGTATTCATATGCATACTATGCATTCATGAAACAATGAGCCTGTATGATTTGATGAAGAGTTTAAGTAAATATACATATGCATAATATGCATTCATGAAACTATGAACCTATGTTATGATGAAGAGTTTAAGTATATATACATATGAATAGTATGCATTCATGAAACTATGAACCTATAAGATTTGATGAAGAGTTTAAGTAAATATACATATGCATATGTATTCATGAAACTATGAACCTATATGATTTGATGAAGAGTTTAAGTATATATACATATGCATAATATGCATTCATGAAACTATAAACCTATATGATTTGATGAAGAGTTTAAGTAAATATACATAATGTGCATTTATGAAACTATGAACCTATATGATTTGATGAATAGTTTAAGTAAATATACATATGCATAATATGTATTCATGAAACTATGAACCTATATGATGTGATGAAGAGTTTAAGTAAATATACATAATGTGCATTCATGAAACTAAGAACCTATATGATTTGATGAAGACTAAGTAAATATACATAATGTGCATTCATGAAACTATGAACCTATATGATTTGATGATGAGTTTAAGTAAATATGCATAATATGCATTCATGAAACTATGAACCTATATGATTTGATGAAGACTTTAAGTAAATATACATAATGTGCATTCATGAAACTATGAACCTATATGATTTGATGATGAGTTTAAGTAAATATGCATAATATGCATTCATGAAACTATGAACCTATATGATTTGATGAAGACTTTAAGTAAATATACATAATGTGCATTCATGAAACTATGAACCTATATGATTTGATGATGAGTTTAAGTAAATATGCATAATATGCATTCATGAAACTATGAACCTATATGATTTGATGAAGAATTTAAGTAAATATACATAATGTGCATTCATGAAACTATGAACCTTTATGATTTGATGAAGAGTTTAAGTAAATATACATATGAATAATATACATATATGAAACTATGAACCTATGTTATGATGAAGAGTTTAAGTATATATACATATGCATAATATGCATTCATGAAACTATGAACCTATATGATTTGAGGAAGAGCTTAAGTAAATATACATATCTTAAGTTAAAAAGTAATTAATTTTAGTTGAAGGTTCATTGTTATACTTTAAAGATTGGTGGACCAAATGTCCGCAGAATCCATATGCATAATATACACAAATAAAATAATTACAAAGTTGACGAAGAATATACATATTGAACAGATATATATTCTAGTGTAAAACGTTGAGAGCTCGTAGTTACAAAAATACATATGTTTAATATGCATACATAAAAACAGTTGATAAGGAGCTCCAGAATATGTAGAACGCATATTTTCATTACACATGTATAAGTTGATTGTACAGTGACTTGAATTCATAAGCAAAACAGTCATACATAAAAATTTTGTATGACAGAGTTGATGAGGTGTTTTAATAATAGTACATAATTATATTTACTTTAAAATATATATATATATCTTACATGTATATAAATACATTTTAAAGAATGGTAAAAATATTGCCTTACGATTTTATATGTATTATATACATTCATAAATCTACGATTGAGTTGTTGAAGAGTTTAAAGGGCATATTCATATGTATATTTTGATTAGTACATATACCTTAAAATTCACCTGAATATACTTCAAAGAATGGGAATTGTCTGATTGCAAAATACAGTTAAGTGTGATGTCAGGTGTTACAAATGTGAAGAAAAAAATGGTAATTAAGAGGTAAGTTTATACATCATCAATTATGTAGGAAAGTTTGACACCGAGTTGTGAAAATTATGAATAGTAATAGTAGAAATAATAATAATACCTATAATAAATTAAAATTAACTATAATAATAATAATGACTAATAATGAGAATCACTCCACGATTCAAAATACTGATGCTAATTAATAATAATTACCCTACGATTAATAATAATAATAATAATAATAATAATAAGAATAACAATATTGGTAAAAGAATATTTCGCACGCCAAGTAATCCACGTATATTAAACAAATACAATAAAAAAAACATTATAAATGTAACCTTAATCATTTGATGACATAAAATTACGGTATATATGCACAGCATTTATAAAAATAAATCTATTGAAAAAACTCATATTAATGTAATATTAATATAAGAGGGAAAATCCATTACCTTCACTATTTCTTGGATTCCTTCCTATTTTGGGAAATATATTTGGTGACAGGATATATTCATAAAAAACTCAAATATATTTCAGTTTTTCTCTCTCTCTGGGATCATATTTGGCTGGAAGGGTTTGGGATCTCTCTCTCTCTCTCTCTCTCTCTCTCTCTCTCTCTCTCACACACACACACACACACACACACACACACACTCACAACCTCTCTCTCTCTCTCTCTCTCCTGCTTGCTTTCAATCTCTGCCTCTCTCCTCGCTATCTATCTCGTTCTCGCCTCCGATCTCGGTATCTTTCTCTCCTTCCTCTCTCTCTCTCTCTCTCTCTCTCTCTCTCTCTCTCTCTCTCTCTCTCTCTCTCTCTCTCTCTCTCTCTCTCTCTCTCTTTCATTTTATATCTATTTCTCAGTAAAAACGTGGTTTCAAAGAGCTCTTAGTGTCAAAATAATCTCATTAAATATATAATTTTAGACCTTCGCGGCAAACATATTATGCTCGAGCAAATGGAAATTAAATGTGTTCATGGCCCAGAGAGCAAAATATGGGTGACCTTGCATTACACACACACACACACGCACCCACACACACTAAATGACGTCACACTATGAATAAAACATCTATATTCCTCTCTCTCTCTCTCTCTCATTCATATATATACATTTATTTATTTATTTATGAAAAATGAATAACTAATATAATAAGAGGTGAGCGAGTCTAAGCCTTTCAACGGTCCAGATGTAAAAACGTATATTGCATAAATAGAATGGAGGAGGTGAAACTTATCTATTATGAATGAATCAAATGGTATGATAATTTAATAAAAAAAAAATGGAAGAGTAGTATGCATGATAATGATCATAAGTTAAAAATAGGATATATGTGTGTGTGTGTGTGTGTGTGTGTGTGTGTGTGTGTGTGTGTGTGTGTGAGTGTATGAACTCTAAGTTAACAAAATATAATAAATAAAGTAATAAAAAAATTTAAAAAAGATTGTGCAATATATATATATATATATATATATATATATAATATATATATATATATATATATATATATATATATATATATATATATATATATATATATATAATCAGAAGAATCATATCGGAAAGGATGACTGGCATAAGCAATCAAAATAAAAAAGAAAACATGTAAAAAAATTCATGAATTAATACCGTAATTATAAATAATGATCAGAAAATATGTAAATATATGTTGAACATAAAATGTAATAAGTGAATTCTGATTTATATTATTAAGCTTATGTAATGATACATAAATCAGGCGAAGGGTTCAAATGATAAAAATATTATGCGATTCAATATAATAACTGAAAAACACGATATAATTACTCATACAAAATGAGAGACGTTTAAGCCAGGAGTAAAATATTATTCATGTTTTCACATGTGTTAATGTGTTCATTTGATTATTAATGCCTATATAACTGGGATTTGAATTAAATGCGAAACACGAAGTCACGAGTGAGGTTAGAAAAAGCTGTAATATGAACAAAGAGGCATTCAGATAGAACGCGTTCATTCCTAGTATAGCAGTCAAGCTGTAAGGTTTGCTTCTCCTTTAGACCTTCAGTGGTGTAGTTGATAGCGCCTTGGCACATTAATTATGTGTCTTATGTTCGAGTCATGGTAAAATATAATTCACACACACACACACACATATATATATATATATATATATATATATATATATATATATATATATATATATATATATATATATATATATATATATAACTCTTAAAAAAAACTGCACTTTAACACATCCCAATAATCTCACCTAAACATTCAAGGTAACAACACCTGAAAAAAAAGGATTTCAAGTACTAATCGTACATCATCCTCACTTCTAATGACAATTTCGCAGCAAGAAACGGAATTGAAAATCACAAAAGAATGAATCTAGTTTCTACCAGTTTCATAATTCAGCCAAAATACTATGTCCGTGGCCAAGTCGAAACAAGAGTTCCGGTTTTACGTCACGGACTCCCTTTTCTACAAAGGGCTAGGACGGTTGCCTTCTTGCGAGGGACTTGTTTTGGCAGATGTAATCGTTACCCTGAGTGCATACCCTTGCTAACCTCAGACCGTGACGGGGCGCGAACCCTCGACCTGACACCTCAGAGTCGCGGACGCTACCGCTTGAGCCAAGGTGACTACGGCCAAGTCGAAACAAGAGACCAATACCTGTCAATGAAGAGAAAATTTTCTTTTATTGAAACCACATCAGGTGCAAGCAATGTTTCCTCTATTGGTCTGAAATGGCCCGAAGTTGAGAATGGTGCCACCTGGGAAAC
>JAXCGZ010020430.1:0-12216 GCA_037179515.1 Halocaridina rubra
CTAATGAGTCAAATGCTTTGGACAAGTCGAGGAAAACCCCTGCTAAAAAAAAATTTATTTTGCAAATTTTGATAAACATCACTTGTAAAGTTCATTATTGCTTTTTCAGTGGTCTTATTATTACGGAATCCGTATTGATTTTCGGATAATAGCTTGAACTTTTCAAGATATTCTTTAAGTCTGTGAACAATCGCTTTTCTAACACTTTACTTAAGGATGGTAAGATTGATATAGGTCTATAGTCATTTTCATCATCTACAGTGCATGATTTAAATATAGGTATTACTTTCGCACTTTTTAGTTTGTCTGGAAAACATCCTGCTGAAAAGATAGATTGATTATGTGGGTAAGTGGGGTACCAATGTAATGGGCAGTGACCTGGAGTAGTTTTGATGGAATTTCATCATATCCCGACGCTGTATTTGATTTTAAGGTTTTTATATATTTAGTGACTTCCTCCCTTGTTACAGGATACAAGTAAAATGAAAAGTCTGGTGGATTATTAAGAACCTGTCGGCGTGAGTTTTGTTGCACATTTTGTTGTTCCTGTGTTGGTTGTGCTATAGTTAAGAAATGATTATTAAAGATATTAGCAGTGTGGTCATTATCATTTTTTAATTTGATTTCCTTTGAATGATTAATTTGTTTTCGTCCCATTAGTCTGTTTATTGTATTCCAGGTGGACTTGCTGTTTCCTTGTTCCTTCTTAAGCTTATCCTGAAAATATCTATTTTTTCCAGCTTGGAGTAGTGTTACTAATTTGTTCCTGTAAGCTTTATATCTGGTTACAAAAGACAAAGGCCATTTTGATGCAAGCCTTTCTAATCATTGTTTTTCTTTGATACTATTTTTTAATCCTGCAGTTATGTGTGGGCATCTGTTGTTTTTATTATATACAGTCGATTTTCTTAGAGGAAAGCAGTTTAAAAATTTATCTCTAAATGTACAGTGAGTTTTATTAAAAGCTTCATTTGCATTATTTTGGTATATGATATGTTGCCATTTTTCATGTGATATATATCTAATAAATTTAACTATGTTATCATCAGAGTAATGTCTTTTTTCTACATATGCATCAAATTTATGTTCTTTTTTAAACTGGGAGTATACTGCAAAATGATCTGTTATGTCGGTGTACACTATGTAATTACTTATGTTGTCTTCAAGATTTGTGGTCCAGATATAATCGATTAGAGATGCACTATTTTCAGTTACTGTCGAAGGTTTAGTACTTATTGGAAAGCAGCCATGCGAATACATTAAGTTTATAAAATCAGTTACTCTTTGATCATTTATTTTAAACCAAATCTAAGTTCCAATCACCGAATAAATAAATAGTTTTGTACTTTTTTCTTGCTGCAAAATCAAATACTTTCAGTAAAGCTTCAAGGAATTCAGGTATGTTCCCCTTTGGTGGTCTATATTCAGATGCAAAGAAGCAATTTTCCTTACCGTTATGTACCTGTACACTAACACATTCAATGAATCGTTCCATCAAACTGCACTCCTTTATAACACTCGAGCTATACTTATTAGCTACATACATATATGCACCTCCACCTTTCCTGTCTCTGTTCTGAGTGAACATATTGTACCCTGTAATATTATACAAATAATTCAATATCATTATCCAGCCTAGTCTCCGAAAAACCCATTACATCACATATATTATTTTCTGTTAAACATTGATCAACAAATATTTGAAGATTATTTGCAAGACTTCTAATTTTCATGTACAAAACCGAAAATGCATTAGATTTATTTATATTTGAATACAGTTCATTTAAGTATATATAACTTGAAAAAGTGTTGGTTGCATTTCTCATATTATTCAAAAACAAATCTATTTCATTTTCAAGATCAAGTGGGTTAAATATCATCTTATCAAGCTCATTGATACATAAATACTTGTGAAGTACTTTGTCGTTGTGTGTTCGAATTATAAGTTCGTTGTCACTAATGGAATAGTATGGGAGGTATCTATTTACAGCCATGGTGAAGAAATAAATTACACTACTTTTACATTACTGACACTAAAGCTACTATTTACTTCTACCAAATCTTACCGGGTTCTTCCGGCCATTTATTGGTTTAGGGTGTGAGCGTTTTATAGCTCCCGTGGCGGGAGACACGGCAGGAGGGGGTGGGGGTGATGACATATCACTCTCCCGCCCCCCCACTCCCGCATCCCCCACCCCCGCACCACCGATCCTGGTCAACTCCTCATCCACGCCACCCACAGCACCCACAGCATCAGCCACACTCTCGGTATTGTATCGTTCCTTCACGATGAGTTTCGTATGTTTAAAAAATAAATTTTCCCTTCTGATCTAGTCTTTTTTAGTTGTGGCATCTGTGCAGATTTTATTGCTTGTGATACAGCACACAGGTCATCATTAAGGTAGATCTTGGTGCCTTCCAACTTTTTGGCATTTCGCGTGACCGTCTCTCTGTCACAGTAGTTGGAGAAACGAGCCACTATGGTGCGAGGTTTGTCATCACGAAGTGGTCCCACCTTGTGAGCCCTCTCCAACGTCATGCCTTCTAGCTGTAATTTATCAGCTATCAGGGCTGATACCATCGTCGTTGTTTGCTCCCAGGTCTCCCCATCACGTCTCTCCTCTACACCGCTTAATCGGATGTTGTTTCTTCTGGAATAGTCTTCTTGGTAATTCAAGCGTTCTTCTAAGGTGGTTATTTGTTGATTTGCAGAATTTATTTGTTGAGATAGATTATCTGGCTGAACTCCAGGCTTGTCGTCAGGTCGGAAACAGTGGATTAAAGTGATGTTATCCTGTCACTAAGCTGTTTCACAATTACCTCCATAGCATTCTTATATGCATTTTCTTGAGATTCTAATAGTTTGGTAATAACAGTTGGATCCATTGTTGTTAAGCAGGGCCGCGGTGGAAGATCAGTGACGTCACAACACCAGTGCGCATGCGCAGAAGTCAGCCAATGGGTCAAGAGGGGATGTAGAGTAGGGATTCAAATCTTTCAAATATTTCACTTCAAAAAAATTAAGTTCAGCACTACTCACAACTCCTGCAACACCCTCTAGAGAGTCACTGTGGTCTTAGATACCTTGCTTAGATGATTTCACGTTCGTAGCAGGTCACGGTCTCTTGTTTATTCCTAAATATTGGAGAGCTCAAGATTGTAAACAGTGCCGTTACGTAAAATCCAGTCAGCTCAGAGAGAGAGAGAGAGAGAGAGAGAGAGAGAGAGAGAGAGAGAGAGAGAGAGAGAGAGAGAGAGAGAGAGAGAGAGAGAGCAAACGAGAGTGAGAATTTTTAGGACATTTAGTTCTATTAGCTGAAATCAATATATTGTTAAATCTTATTCTTATTGTGAAATGCAAGTCATTCATGGATTGGTGTGAGGTAATATTGTTAAAATAGAAACAATGAACTTCAATGATTATTTTTGATTAGTGCCTTATCTTGAAATTTTGATCATACAGACAGCATCAAAATGGAGATTTTGCCAGATCATTGTCAATAGAATATGGTTAAACTGATTTAAGACATCAACTTTAGGAGATTTTATAACCATCCTTTTCTTGTCATGTAAAGAAGTGTTTGCAAAATGAATGTAATCCTATTTAATTCTCTCCAAATTGAAAGGTGATCTCTAGACTTTATAGACAAAGACCTCTCCCTTTACTATGCTATATTTCATTTAATATTTTTCGCTATCTGGTGGCCATGCCTTTTTCTTTCGTGTCCACTTTAAATGCAAAAATTAAGTTTTTACATGAGTACAAATTTAATAAAGTAATTGTTTGAAATCAATGCGGTTTTGTTTCATTATTTTATATTTTGGAATTGAAAAAGATATTTGGAACGTTGATACAAAAAGCAGTCAATCGCATATTATTTTCAATTTTCTAAAACATTGCTGAGAAGAGAGGAATGGATGGTGAATAAATTCCTAGGGTATATTTTGAGTTATTTTATATACTAGTGCCACTTTTTTAGAATACAATGATTGGCAAGGATGATGGCATGGAAGGTGGGAAACCTGTCCCACATTGCAAGCAGTAGCATGATGTCAATTACACTGGAGACAAATGGGGACCTGAGAATAGGAATTTGGATTACTTAAAAGGGCATGTTGAATCAATTTGGAAAGTGGCATTTGGCTAGGCTTGCTTGGGATAGGATTAAACTTAGTAATAGCAACTAAGCACCTAAGACAAAGTTAGAAAAAAGTAGTTGTTGAAGGTGATTCAATTATCTCTATTCTTCACTTTTGCTGGTAAAAAGAAATTTCCATCTGAAAACCTTTTAGTAAGAAAACTCATTTGGGAGTAAAAAGAAACCCAATGCAAAATAGATAGAGAACAGCACTCAAGATTCTGATGATGCAAGAATGAATGGATTATTGACCTTATTTTGATACCATTGAGTATTCTAACCAACCAAATTCAAATTTCCCTCTTAATATATCAGTTTCTAATCTGAAATTAGAGCTTTTGAAAATATATTCATAAATTACGTCTATTCTTCAAGTTTTGCATAAATATTCTCAAAAACCATTACAAAATCTTCATATGCTTTAATAAAATTAAATTTGAAAAACAAAATTATTATTTTGTGCAGCTTGGTAAGATATCAATAAATTTTTTCGCTAGTTATTATAATGTGCTAAAAACTTATGAAATAGACAGACATTACTAGAATACATATCTCTTGTATGATATTTTTTAAATTATTCAGTAAATCATTTTTAAGGAACGTCCCTATATTTCATATTAGATTTCCTTTTCAATATCACATTATCTCTCCTTCCTATTACTGTGTTCTAAGGGTATAAAAGTAAATCAAAGAAACTTTTCCTACTCACACATACACACACACACGCACACACGTACACACACACACACACACACACACACACACACACACACACACACACACACACACACACACACACACACACACACACACACACACACACACACACACACACACACACACACACACACACACACACACACACACACACACACACACACACACACACACACACACACACACATATATATATATATATATATATATATATATATATATATATATATATATATATATATATATATATATATATATATATATATATATATATATATATATATATATATATATATATATATATATATATATATATATATATGCTTAGTAGGTTCACCATGGTACCTGCCACCTGTTGAAAGACTACGAATGAAGACTTTAGGATACAACAATGACTGGACCAGACAGTTCCGGTTTGAGTCTTCCTTCAGGTCGGTTCATTCCTCATGCCTACATCTACAATGAATTTTCTGGTGTATTCTTTACAAATCTCTTACTATTCCAATACCTTTGACAAGGCATAACACTCACCACATCAGTCTCTTTTTCTCTCTTTTCTCCTCATAATTGTTATTATTTATGGAAGGTCCACAGCTAATATCCCCCAGTACCCATCACAGATGGGTTTGAAGACTCCGGGGACCGTGCTGACTGCACTATTGACTTGAGGGCAGACAAGCCTAGTGATGGTATTGGTTCTGCCCTTTACCTTGCACCTCCCAATAGGTCTACTTCTTTCACACTTCGCTATGCCAACATTTTGTGGGCTGAACTCTAATCTTTCGTCTGTGGAACAGCACTTGGGTACTTTCCTCCTTATATTCTTTCTCCTATCTGATACCCAACTTTCAAAGCATGCTTCTTCTGACCAATTTTAAATCTCTCACAATATTCAGTATACTCGTTTTCATTCCAAAGGTGGGGTCTATGCCTATTGCAACATTAACGCTTCAATTGCGAGGCTCATGGATCTTGAATCTCTTGACTTTGATGTTCTCTGGATAAAAGTCTATCTCTCCACTGCCACTATTTTCCTTCGCCTCTGCTACTGCCCTCTACACTCCACCTAGTTTGCGTCTTTCTTTGCATATCTGTCCTAGTGTCATGAGTCCTTGCTATCTTCTCACTCACATGCCTAAGTTCTCTACATTGGAGACTTCCATGTACACCTGAGTGAGTAGCTTCATTCTTCTCACATTGATTTGGGAGGAAGCGAGGTCCTTGCTTTTTCTATAACTCTCGATCTGGAGCAAATTATCAAACATCCTACTCGCATTCCTAATCGTCGCGAACATGCAGCAAACACTCTTGACCAATTTCTCTCTTGTAACCCTTCAAGCTACTCTTATTCTGTGCTCTCTCCTCTTGGTAAATCTAACCACTCTATCATCTCAATCTTTTCCATTTTCGCTCCCCCTCCACCAATCTCTCCTACCCAGCTCCGCTTTTGGCACTTTCAGTGCATCTAACATGAAAATATGCGTAACTTCATCAATGACTTCACTTAGGATGACTACTGCTTTCAGTCCCGTAACCCTGATCAGGTAGCTCTAAAAGTTCCTAAGATAATGACCACGGGAATGGAGGCGTATAATCCCTCTTCTACAAAAACTTTCTCACCCCCTACACCTTTGTTTGACCATGCCTTTTCCTTGGCTCTCCAGGCAAGGAATCGGGCACACCAATCTTACCAAGCCTCTCCTTCCAATTTAAGTCACTCTGCTTTTATTGTAGCTAGCGATTGCTGTACTGCACAGATTCGAAGGTATAAGGCCTATTTTATAAAAAGGAAAGTTCATGACTTTAATTCCTCTCCCACTGACAAATGTTTCTGGTCCTTAGCCAAAAATCTCTCCAAAAGCTTCTATAACTCAAGCTTTCCCCCTCTCATTCGTTCTGATGGTTCTATAGCTTGCTCTCCCACTGACAAAGTCACTCTCTTTGGCTCTCACTTTTCTGCCAACTCTTTTATATTCGATTCCAGCCCACCTGTTCCTCAATCTTTACCCCTCTCTATCCCTATGCCCTCCCTTATCCTTTTTACATGTAAAGTTCATAAGGTTCTTCACTCGCTAAAGACGAACAAGGCATCTGGTCCTGATGGTATCCCTGAAAGGTTCCTTAAGGAGTTTGCAGATGAACTGACTCTCGTGCTTTGCCAAGTTTTTCGCCTCATTCGGGCAACCAGTTTCTATCCTTCATCTTGGAAGCATGCTCTAGTTCAACCTGTTCCTAAGAAGGGTGACTGCTCTATTCCTTCAAATATCATCAGACCAACCAAGAATAGCAAGATGGGAAGGAGTTAAGTCTTCTTTGGAATGTTCGTCGGTTACAAACTGTAAACGATTTGAAATGTCCTTATCACAAAGAGGGCATAATGTAATTATTTCATGTTGCATCTTGTAATGACATGTGAGTTGTACTGTGGTTCATATATAGAAGCAAATATGTACGTCTTGTCGATGGAAATGCCTTGGTATGAAAATATTCCAAAACAGCAATCCCGTTTTTTTCCATTCGGTTTGCCATCTTACTCTTTCATCTGGAAATTTTAAACACTTCCAGTTGCCAATAAATTTGTTTAAAAATGCCAAATTTTATGTCCAAAAGGTAGAACATTGCAATGCAGTTATAAGGCTTTAGGTTCATTCTGACAATGTTGCAAACTTAACTCTCTCTCTCTCTCTCTCTCTCTCTACCTGGAACTTCATACTCAGTCTTCTCATTTAAGGGTATGTGTCTGTAAGGAACATATATCAAGATACAATGGAATCTAGTAAAATATCTATAAAGCCTGTAGTTTATATCTAACTCTACAGAAAATATCGATATTTGAAGCTCCTGAAGGACTTCAGGCAGAACTGGAACCTTCTCAGCTCCATAATTTTCACACAAATTTATATGAACAATATAACATTTCAAATTCATATAATTCATACTATTGTTTTTACTGAAGCCTAACCTCAAATTTCCACAATCGCACACACATACACACACACAACACTTTAACAACTCAATACTTTAAGATCACTTTTGTCTCTGTCCGTCCCGCTAAACACCACACTTGAGGTAATCGCCAATCTAGGCTGAAGGTCGCAACGATTGTGCATCTCGTGTCTGTTTATGGACCAGCTCAAGGTACAGGCTTTCAAGATGCAGTCTTTGCTCTTTGCACTCCGCTCTCCTGCTCACTAACACCACACTCTGCAAGATGTTTAAATCTGCCTTTTAATTCTAGTAATTTTGCTTGCAACGGTCTGCAATCAGATTTGTGACAAAAATACTCGTGTCTAGTTAACATATGGACCAGCTCATATGTGTATTCAGGTTTTCTTTTACACACACAGTCATGCTAGTCATTTACGCTCTTATGCACACACACACACACACACACACACACACACACACACACACACACACACACACACACACACACACACACACACACACACACACACACACACACACACACACAGAAAGAGAAAGAGAAATTGAGAGAGAGAAATTAATTTCGAAACACTGCTTTTGACATAGAGGGTAATAGAAACATTGCTTTTACAAAATTGCTAAAAAAAAAAAATCTCAAATAAATGATTGTAATTTCATATGAAATATGGATATATTACAAATAAAGACTCTAATATGAAGCATAGCCAAAATTTTTTAAAGAGGATTCTCTTTAAATTGAAATAAATATATTGGTATGTACTTGCTTTCTCTGTTAAATTTACTTCAAGCTGTCAAAGATATTTTTCATGCAGTTGAATGATATATTACCTTTATACGAATGGATCTCATATCGTGAAATAGTCAACAAAGAAAGAGCAGGATTTCTCATAATTAGATATGACTTGGGAAAATAAATGTAATTTTAATTTATCTAATTAAGTTTGTTTTTGACTAGATATAATTACTCCCCAATGACATTTCAATATCAAATTAGATTATTATTATTATTATTAGTCAACGTTCATGCTTTACACGAGTTATATAAATACATGCAAACACACCCACACACAAACAAACACAAACACACACCCAAAAACAAGTGAATATTATAAATGGTTATGGTTATGACAACTTACGAAAATTAAAAAAAGATCCTTAATACTCTCGAGTGTATTTATCTATACTCACCTTCAGATTCCTCTGAAGACGAGGAGTTGATAAATAGACTCGCAAGTACTTAGAATATCTTGATTTCTTTATATATCCTTACATAGCTATAGCGATATATATATATATATATATATATATATATATATATATATATATATATATATATATATATATATATATATATATATATATATATATATATATATATATATATATATATATATATATATATATATATATATATATATATATATATATATATATATATATATATATATATATATATATATATATATATATTAGTAACACTGAACTGTTAACATACAGTCTAAAATGGTAGGAAAAATCCATTAAATATAACAATCCCAAGTGCCAAGCTTACTTATTACTTTTTCAAGAATCTATCTATATAGTCTGGTTCTTTCAGTTTCCATTATCTTATTCTGGAGATCATTTCTTGCCTACCTCTTGTTGTAGCCTTCCTGTTCCAATCATATGTCAAAACTCTATGCTGGGGTGTCACAGATACTCCTGGAAATACCCTACAGTTTCTTATTTCTTTCAGATTTATTCTTCTGCACAATACGAAGTCAATTTGTGACTCTTGACACCATATTTATAGGTTGTAAGACACCTTGGCTGCTTCTTGAAAAAAGTGTTAACTAATGCCATATCAAATGCCACAGCAAAGTCCATAATTCTTTCGCCATCTACATTCGATCACCTAACGCCTATCCTCCATATATCCTTTCCCAAGCTTGGATAATTCTTCCCAGATGCTCATTTGATTCCCCTCCTATCAAAAGTGGTTCTCCATTTGGTATATCTTTCATTTCCCAATCAAACTGTCTCCCAAAATTATCTTTTTCCCGACTGGGGTGCATACAGGCTGATAATATTCAGAGCCTCTCCATACCAATCTAATTTCACACGTATTATTCTATCACTCAATCTTTTCACCACAATTACACAGCTCTTGAACTTTAAAATTAGAATTATTCTATAACTTCATTTCTTCCTCGCTCTGTGCATCCACTGTAGAAAAGTTTATATCCCGCACCAACCTCTCTAGCTTAGTTTCCCTTCCATCTTGTCTCCTGTACATATAAGTTTTGGCAATCCCTCTCTCCAACTTATCTGCAACTTCTCTTCGACGTTCTGTCATAGTACCAACGTTCAGGGTGCGAATTCTAATGGATTTTGGGGCTCGCTTCATTAACTGCACACGCCTAGGATGCAGTAGCCCTTGCCTATTTCTCACAGAGTTAGGGTACGCCTAGCGGTCATTGGTACATCAACGGCTTCCATTTTATGGGTTTTCGCAGGGATTTTACGACCGGATGCCCTTCCTGACGTCAACCCTCCCCATATATCTGGCTTGGGATCGGCACTGGAAAGCATCCCAGTATGTGCAAGCAATATTCTAAGCAGGGATGGTTAAGACCTTTAAAGATTTTGAGTAACTGTAGAGAGTTAAAGTAATGACGAAAACGAAACTGGACCCCATTACTTTGGATGCAAATTTAGAAATTTGGATTCTATTCCTCCAAGACTATTTAGAGCCTGCAAGGAACCCTAATATAATAATAGAAAGAAAATTAAATTTCGTTAGTTTCAAAGACAATAGAGCTATCAGGAGAAGAAAAAGATAAAAAGGTAGCCAGAGAGTGTGTCTCGGAAACATTATATATAACAAAATTTTATATCCCCTACTCAGATACCTTCTCCAAATCGAAAATAAGAGTATAGGAAAGCATAATGCAAGACTCATTACGAGTAGCAGAAGAATGTTGTGAAAAAAAAGGCAGAGAAAATATGATGGGTAAATTCGTCGGCTAAGACGTGAAGAAGAGAAAAAAATGGGGATTGAAGAAGACCATTGATGAAGACTAGGAACAGAGTAGGTGAAAGTACAGAAATATATATATATATATATATATATATATATATATATATATATATATATATATATATATATATATATATATATATATATATATATATATATATATATATATATATATATATATATATATATATATATATATATATATATATATATATATATATATATATATATATATATATATATATATATATATATATATATATATATATATATATATATATATATATATATATATATATATATATATATATATATATATATATATATATATATATATATATATATATATATATATATATATATATATATATATATATATATATATATATATATATATATATATATATATATATATATATATATATATATATATATATATATATATATATATATATATATATATATATATATATATATATATATATATATATATATATATATATATATATATATATATATATATATATATATATATATATATATATATATATATATATATATATATATATATATATATATATATATATATATATATATATATATATATATATATATATATATATATATATATATATATATATATATATATATATATATATATATATATATATATATATATATATATATATATATATATATATATATATATATATATATATATATATATATATATATATATATATATATATATATATATATATATATATATATATATATATATATATATATATATATATATATATATATATATATATATATATATATATATATATATATATATATATATATATATATATATATATATATATATATATATATATATATATATATATATATATATATATATATATATATATATATATATATATATATATATATATATATATATATATATATATATATATATATATATATATATATATATATATATATATATATATATATATATATATATATATATATATATATATATATATATATATATATATATATATATATATATATATATATATATATATATATATATATATATATATATATATATATATATATATATATATATATATATATATATATATATATATATATATATATATATATATATATATATATATATATATATATATATATATATATATATATATATATATATATATATATATATATATATATATATATATATATATATATATATATATATATATATATATATATATATATATATATATATATATATATATATATATATATATATATATATATATATATATATATATATATATATATATATATATATATATACATACATATATATATATATACATACATGGT
>JAXCGZ010020431.1:0-12184 GCA_037179515.1 Halocaridina rubra
GGGAGATAAAGAAGATAATGACAGAAGATCAGGGGATGGGGCCTCATTAAGATTGTTATACACAAATGCTGATGGATTAGCTGGTAAGGCAGTAGAATTAAAAGATAGGATTCACAACAGTAAGGCAGATATAGTAGCAATTACAGAGACTAAGTTGAGTGAGGACATAAACAGTGTCACAGTTTTTCCTAAGGGCTTCAGAATACTAAGGGTCGAAAGATCTGAGAGGACTGGTGGAGGGATAGCACTGCTCATAAGTGAGAGGATTCAAGTTGAAGAGATAAACTTGGCTATAGAAAGTGAGTTCAGGGAATTTCTTGTTGCTCGCATAAATACTGGGTCAGAGAGCATTATAATAACTGTTGTATACAACCCACCAAGGAACCAAAATAGGCTTGAAATTTATGAGGAAAGTCATATAGGTACGATTGAAGTCATAAACTCAGTTGTTAACATGGCGCGGGAGAAAAAAATGTAGGATTTTGATTATGGGAGACTTTAATCATAAAGAGATAGATTGGATAAATCTTGACCCACACAGTGGTGAGGACTCCTTTGGGGCAAGATTCCTAGATTGCGTACAAGGGAATTTCCTACACCAACATGTAATGGAACCAACAAGAGCCAGGGGTGGGGATGAGCCATCACTACTTGATCTGGTGTTCACAGATAATGTGTTGGATATTGAAAATATTGAGTATGAACCACCAATTGGAAAGAGTGACCACTGTGTGTTGTTGATGGAGTATATCATTGAAGACATTCTTCCTGAGAGTAGAGGCACTGAGGACATGAGGAGGAACTATCAGAAAGGAGATTACATCAAAATGAATGAGCTTTTTGCAGTTATTGACTGGAGAACCTTATTTTACAACAAATCTGTACAAGAAATGTATGACATCTTTTGTGAGAAATATGGGAAGATAGTAGATTGCTGCATACCTGTCACCAAAGTAGGTGTAATTCATGCCAGAGAGAAATGGTTCGATAATGGGTGTAAAAGAGCTAAGGAGTGGAGAGACAAATGCTGGAAAAGGTATAGGAGGAGAAAAAACATAAATGCCTGGCAAACCTACAAAAGAGCAAGAAATGACTACCTAAGTAAAAGGAGAGAGGCAGAGAAAGATTATGAGAGGGACATCACCAGGAAGGCTAAAGAAAATCCCAAGCTTTTCCACAGCTTTATCAGAGGAAAACTGAAGGTAAAAGAACAGGTTTTAAGGCTAAAGAGAGCGGATGGAAGCATCACTGAGACGGACGAAGAGATCTGCAAAGAATTGAACAAGGAGTTTCAGTCAATATTTACAGTAGAAAATACCCCACCCCCTCAGATTGCAGTGATAGAAGCTCAAGGGCCGGTATTAGAGAACATCAACCTTACAGCCACAGAGGTATGCAAAGCGCTGATGGATTTAGATGTTCATAAAGCTACAGGTCCTGATGACATATCCCCTCATGTGCTTAAAAAATGCGCAAACACAATATCAGTGGCACTAAGTATCATATTTAAGGAGTCATTGGAGTCGGGGGAGATTCCAAGATGCTGGAAACAAGCAAATGTGATACCTATCTTCAAAAAGGGAAGGAGGGATACGGCTCTGAACTATAGACCAGTTTCCTTGACCAGCATAGTTTGCAAACTTATGGAGAAACTACTAAGGAAACATATCTCTCTTCACTTGGAATCCTTCAACTTTTTGTCAGTGAGGCAACATGGCTTCAGAGAAGGAAGATCAACAGTAACAAACTTATTAGAATTTTATGATGAGGTAAGCCAAATCTTACAGGAAAGAGAGGGCTGGGCAGATTGCATATTCCTAGACTTCCAGAAAGCGTTTGACACTGTTCCACATGGGAGACTTATCAGGAAGCTGCAATCAATGGCTAGAATAGGTGGAAATGTCTTGGAAGGGATAAAAACTTACTTAGAAGGAAGGGAACAGAGGGTTAGAGTAAGACACTCAGTGTCTGAATGGAGAAGAGTTAGTAGTGGAGTTCCACAGGGTTCAGTTTTAGGGCCACTTTTGTTCCTTGTATATGTAAATGACCTACCAGAGTGTGTAAATTCATTCATGAATATGTTTGCAGATGATGCAAAGATTGTGAAGAAAGTAAAAAACGAGAACAATGGTAAAGAACTTCAGGAGGATCTAAATAATCTGCATGAGTGGTCAGAAAAGTGGCTAATGAAATTCAATACCTCAAAATGTAAGGTAATGAGAATGGGTACAAGTGCAAGAAGGCCCAAGCTTGACTACTCGGTGGCTGGAGTACAACTTCAGGAGACAGAAAATGAGAGAGATCTAGGAGTAAACATATTGGCAGATTTGTCTCCAGAAATACATATAAATGGCGTAGTAAGGGCAGCATATGCATTCTTATCAAATGTAAGGGTAGCCTTCAGGCACATGGACAAGGAAATGTTCAGAAATATTTATGTAACCTATGTGAGGCCAAAACTCGAATATGCAGCCCCCTTTTGGAATCCGCACTTGAAAAAGCACATAGCTAAGCTTGAAAAAGTTCAAAGACATGCCACGAAACTGGTGCCAGAAATACGCAATCTCGGTTATGATGAGAGGCTGAGGGAATTAGACTTGCCATCACTCGAAGCTAGAAGAGTAAGGGGGGATATGGTGACAGTCTTTAAATTCCTTCATGGTTATGATAGAGTGGATAGGGATCGATATTTCGATATGGCTGGCTCTAGAACTAGAGGTCATAGTTTGAAGCTTCGGAAGAAAACTTGTTTGCAGGATGTAAGGAAATACTTTTTCAGTGTAAGAGTAGTTGATAATTGGAATTGGCTAAGCGAGGAGGTAGTTAATGCTACCTCAATCCATAGTTTTAAGGACAGGTATGATAAGTATCACTAAGTCTAAAAATGGAACCGATCAGGAGACGGGAAGATACGAGCTTTGGGCTCTTTCCCGTAAACACAATTAGGTAATCACAATTAGGTAATCACACACACACACACACCCACACACACACACACACACACACACACATATAAATGGCGTAGTAAGGGCAGCATATGCATTCTTATCAAATGAAAGGGTAGCCTTCAGGCACATGGACAAGGAAATGTTCAGAAATATTTATGTAACCTATGTGAGGCCAAAACTCGAATATGCAGCCCCCTTTTGGAATCCGCACTTGAAAAAGCACATAGCTAAGCTTGAAAAAGTTCAAAGACATGCCACGAAATTGGTGCCAGAAATACGCAACCTCGGTTATGATGAGAGGCTGAGGGAATTAGACTTGCCATCACTCGAAGCTAGAAGAGTAAGGGGGGATATGGTGACAGTCTTTAAATTCCTTCATGGTTATGATAGAGTGGATAGGGATCGATATTTCGATATGGCTGGCTCTAGAACTAGAGGTCATAGTTTGAAGCTTCGTAAGAAAACTTGTTTGCAGGATGTAAGGATATACTTTTTCAGTGTAAGAGTAGTTGATAATTGGAATTGGCTAAGCGAGGAGGTAGTTAATGCTATCTCAATCCATAGTTTTAAGGACAGGTATGATAAGTATCACTAAGTCTAAAAATGGAACCGATCAGGAGACGGGAAGATACGAGCTTTGGGCTCTTTCCCGTAAACACAATTAGGTAATCACAATTAGGTAATCACACACACACACACACACACACACACACACACACACACACACACACATATATATATATATATATATATATATATATATATATATATATATATATATATATATATATATATATATATATATATATATATAAGTTGTTTATTTTCACATTTCATTCAAATTCCTGCTATATAGGCAACTTCAATGGTCAAAAAAGCGTAGCAGTATCAGTAAAAACTTAAAGCAAGTTTTTGCCAGCAGCACAGATTCAAACCCAATATATATAATACCTGTGCTAATGCATTATCAACTACACCATCAAAGGAATAAAAGAAGTATACTGCTGGAGCTAGGGAATGAATACACTCTACAGAATATATATGCTCAATATATATATATATATATATATATATATATATATATATATATATATATATATATATATATATATATATATATATATATATATATATATATATATATATATATATATATCAAGTTGCCTGTGGCCTAGCCGGCCGTTGCGTTACTACAGCTGAAAATCTTTTAAACTTATATAAGACTTTCTTGGTCAGCCCGATGTTAAGTTTTCCTTCATTTACGGATCCATTTTCTATGCCTGCATATACACAGAATATTCTTACATATTCGTTATGCATCTATTATTATCTCCACATCTCACAAGTCACAACACTCCACGTCTCCGTTCTCTTCTTCTTTGATTTTGCGTGCCCAGACCCGATGAGGCCAATTCTCTACTCCAGTCTTGGTGTCACACTTATTTAATATATATATATATATATATATATATATATATATATATATATATATATATATATATATATATATATATATATATATGTTCCGGTTTTACGTCACGGACTCCCTTATCAACCAAGGGCTAGGACGGTATATATATATATATATATATATATATATATATATATATATATATATATATATATATATATATATATATATATATATATATATATATATATGTATATATATATATATATATATATATATATATATGTGTGTGTGTGTGTGTGTGTGTGTGTGTGTGTGTGTGTGTGTGTGTGTGTGTGTGTGTGTGTGTGTGTGTGTGTGTGTGTGTGTGATTACCTAATTGTGTTTACGGGAAAGAGCCCAAAGCTCGTATCTTCCCGTCTCCTCATCGGTTCCATTTTAGACTTAGTGATACTTATCGTACCTGTCCTTAAAACTATGGATTGAGATAGCATTAACTACCTCCTCGCTTAGCCAATTCCAATTATCAACTACTCTTACACTGAAAAAGTATTTCCTTACATCCTGCCAAGAAGTTTTCTTACGAAGCTTCAAACTATGACCTCTAGTTCTAGAGCCAGCCATATCAAAATATCGATCCCTATCCACTCTATCATAACCATGAAGGAATTTAAAGACTGTCACCATATCCCCCCTTACTCTTCTAGCTTCGAGTGATGGTAAGTCTAATTCCCTCAGCCTCTCATCATCACTGAGATTGCGTATTTCTGGCACCAGTTTCGTGGCAGGTCTTTGAACTTTTTCAAGCTTAGCTATGTGCTTTTTCAAGTGCGGATTCCAAAAGGGGGCTGCATATTCGAGTTTTGGCCTCACATAGGTTACATAAATATTTCTGAACATTTCCTTGTCCATGTGCCTGAAGGCTACCCTTACATTTGATAAGAATGCATATGCTGCCCTTACTATGCCATTTATATGTATTTCTGGAGACAAATCTGCCAGTATGTTTACTCCTAGGTCTCTCTCATTTTCTGTCTCTTGAAGTTGTACTCCAGCCACCGAGTAGTCAAGCTTGGGCCTTCTTGCACTTGTACCCATTCTCATTACCTTACATTTTGAAGTATTGAATTTCATTAGCCACTTTTCTGACCACTCATGCAGATTATTTAGATCCTCCTGAAGTTCTCTACCATTGTTCTCGTTTTTTACTTTCTTCACAATCTTTGCATCATCTGCAAACATATTCATGAATGAATTTACAGACTCTGGTAGGTCATTTACATATACAAGGAACAAAAGTGGCCCTAAAACTGAACCCTGTGGAACTCCACTACTAACTCTTCTCCATTCAGACACTGAGTGTCTTACTCTAACCCTCTGTTCCCTTCCTTCTGAGTAAGTTTTTATCCATTCCAAAACATTTCCACCTATTCTAGCCATTGAGTGCAGCTTCCTAATAAGTCTCCCATGTGGAACAGTGTCAAACGCTTTCTGGAAGTCTAGGAATATGCAATCTGCCCAGCCCTCTCTTTCCTGTAATATTTGGCTTACCTCATCATAAAATTCTAATAAGTTTGTTACTGTTGATCTACCTTCTCTGAAGCCATGTTGCCTCACTGACAAAAAGTTGAAGGATTCCAAGTGAAGAGAGATATGTTTCCTTAGTAGTTTCTCCATAACTTTGCAAACTATGCTGGTCAAGGAAACTGGTCTATAGTTCAGAGCCGTATCCCTCCTTCCCTTTTTGAAGATAGGTATCACATTTGCTTGTTTCCAGCATCTTGGAATCTCCCCCGACTCCAGTGACTCCTTAAATATGATACTTAGTGCCACTGATATTGTGTTTGCGCATTTTTTAAGCACATGGGGGGATATGTCATCAGGACCTGTAGCTTTATGAACATCTAAATCCATCAGCGCTTTGCATACCTCTGTGGCTGTAAGGTTGATGTTCTCTAATACCGGCCCTTGAGCTTCTATCACTGCAATCTGAGGGGGTGGGGTATTTTCTACTGTAAATACTGACTGAAACTCCTTGTTCAATTCTTTGCAGATCTCTTCGTCCGTCTCAGTGATGCTTCCATCCGCTCTCTTTAGCCTTAAAACCTGTTCTTTTACCTTCAGTTTTCCTCTGACAAAGCTGTGGAAAAGCTTGGGATTTTCTTTAGCCTTCCTGGTGATGTCCCTCTCATAATCTCTCTCTGCCTCTCTCCTTTTACTTAGGTAGTCATTCCTTGCTCTTTTGTAGGTTTGCCAGGCATTTGTTTTTTCTCCTCCTATACCTTTTCCAGCATTTGTTTCTCCACTCCTTAGCTCTTTTACACCCATTATCGAACCATTTCTCTCTGGCATGAATTACACCTACTTTGGTGACAGGTATGCAGCAATCTACTATCTTCCCATATTTCTCACAAAAGATGTCATACATTTCTTGTACAGATTTGTTGTAAAATAAGGTTCTCCAGTCAATAACTGCAAAAAGCTCATTCATTTTGATGTAATCTCCTTTCGGATAGTTCCTCCTCATGTCCTCAGTGCCTCTACTCTCAGGAAGAATGTCTTCAATGATATACTCCATCAACAACACACAGTGGTCACTCTTTCCAATTGGTGGTTCATACTCAATATTTTCAATATTCAACACATTATCTGTGAACACCAGATCAAGTAGTGATGGCTCATCCCCACCCCTGGCTCTTGTTGGTTCCATTACATGTTGGTGTAGGAAATTCCCTTGTACGCAATCTAGGAATCTTGCCCCAAATGAGTCCTCACCACTGTGTGGGTCAAGATTTATCCAATCTATCTCTTTATGATTAAAGTCTCCCATAATCAAAATCCTACATTTTTTCTCCCGCGCCATGTTAACAACTGAGTTTATGACTTCAATCGTACCTATATGACTTTCCTCATAAATTTCAAGCCTATTTTGGTTCCTTGGTGGGTTGTATACAACAGTTATTATAATGCTCTCTGACCCAGTATTTATGCGAGCAACAAGAAATTCCCTGAACTCACTTTCTATAGCCAAGTTTATTTCTTCAACTTGAATCCTCTCACTTATGAGCAGTGCTATCCCTCCACCAGTCCTCTCAGATCTTTCGACCCTTAGTATTCTGAAGCCCTTAGGAAAAACTGTGACACTGTTTATGTCCTCACTCAACTTAGTCTCTGTAATTGCTACTATATCTGCCTTACTGTTGTGAATCCTATCTTTTAATTCTACTGCCTTACCAGCTAATCCATCAGCATTTGTGTATAACAATCTTAATGAGGCCCCATCCCCTGATCTTCTGTCATTATCTTCTTTATCTCCCCTTTGTCTGGAAGTATTCTGTAACGAAAATTTTTCTTCTCTTCTTCATTTCTTTCATCATTTAACCTTCGTGCCTCTTGCAACAAGTTTTTGATCTTTCCCATCTCTTCCTGTGTTCTGTATCGTCTAATGAACACTTCTTTGCATTCTTGAAGGTCTTTTAGACTTTTTTTTCTCAACAATATTTCCCTACATGTCTCCCCTCTCTCAAAGGTTACTTTTGTTGGTCTCGGCTTTCCTTCCCTCGAATATTTACCTAGTTGGTGTATGTTTACAATATCCTCAGGACCACATACTACTCCAAGCTTTCTTATCAGGTCTACAACGTTAGCTTTATTTTCTTCAAGTCTCCCCTGCCATGTTGGCTCCTGGGATTCACTTATGCCTGAGATTACCACTGTCTTCTCCTTATCAAGTGCCTGTCTGATGAGTGGGTTTGCCCTTTCCATCACAACGTCTTTCATTTTTTCGATTACTGTCTCTTTATAGTCAACTGTTTGTATGTTTTCCAGTGCCACCACCTTTACAGCCTCTTTTACTGCCACATTCCCCTTTAGTGCATCAGCAAAGGACGTTTTCATGGCATCATTTTCCATATTCAGCTCCTGGAACTCTTTTCTGAACTGTTCAATGTTTTCCTTGATCTGAACATTCCAAGCAGCAATCTCGTCTCTCTCAGAAGAGAGCAGTGAACTAACATCTAATTCCTTTAGGTTGTCATTTAGCTGTTTGTTTTTATCTTCTTGTTTAGAAATTCTAGATTCTAGTTGACTCTTTTCCCCTTCCAGCTTCTTTATTCTTTTTTTCTAGTTCCTTTCTCTCCTGCCCTTGTGCTTTATTTGCTTCCTCCAAAGATCTTATTTGTTCTCTGAGTGTTTCATTCTCTTTCATTTCTCCATCCATATTCCGAATTTTATCATCAAGGCTTATAACCATTTCCTCTAACTTCTTGATTCTCTGTTTAAGTCCTCTGATGACTACCCCTTCTCCCGACCCATGGGTGGGAGAGGTTTGGGACAGAGATGGCTTCATTTTTATGTTCTCCCTCTCACAGAATATAGAAAGAAGACGAGAAAGAGGAAAAAAAAAAAAAAAAAAAAAAAAGAAAAGAGAAAAACTTCTAATTTACCTTCACACAGAATTTTTATATCTCCATATAAGTGCTATTTAGTGACTCAGTTTGTCTCCTTTCTGGTAACACACATCTTAACTTAAAAACTTGACCATGGTAATTTAAGTAGAAAAAGAAAAACAAAAACAAAAGTCAAACCTGAAGGAAAATTCGAATTTGTGTTCGAGGTGGCACCCACCTGTTTCTGTTATATATTCTTCCTAACTGATAAACTGACTTGCTAACCAAGATATGTTATCACGGGATTTAGACTTGTGTGTGTGTGTGTGTGTGTGTGTGTGTGTGTGTGTGGTGTGTGTTCGAGAGAGAGAGAGAGAGAGAGAGAGAGAGAGAGAGAGAGAGAGAGAGAGAGAGAGAGAGAGAGAGAGAGAGAGAGAGAGAGAGAATTATTCATGAATATATAGACACTCATTTATAAATTTTTTTTTATTATATTCTAATACAAATTATAACTGTACTGATATAATGAACCTTACTGTAATGAGAAAGTAAACTTAAGAGGGGTTTACACGGTCAAACGGTTCGTCGAACGCGGTTCGACAGACAAGTGTTTGAAGTGATGTTCGAACGTGTGAACGGGGTATTTGGTTGTCGAACACGGAACGTGTTCGACAACCAAATACCCCGTTCACACGTTCGAACATCACTTCAAACACTTGTCTGTCGAACCGCGTTCGACGAACCGTTTGACCGTGTAAACCCCCCTTTAAATGATCATTATAATTTCGTACCCAATGACACACTTTCATTTCTTTATATTTTTTTCTTCTATTTTTCATCTACTCAGAGTGTCTGTCGAAGGTAATTCTTTTTTAGCTTTAAATGCCCGGAGGAGTTTCATCATTCTATGGTCCTCGCTTTTATGAGCATCAGAAAAACTAGTTTGTACTCTCTCTCTCTCTCTCTCTCTCTCTCTCTCTCTCTCTCTCTCTCTATATATATATATATATATATATATATATATATATATATATATATATATATATATATATATATATATATATAGAGAGAGAGAGAGAGAGAGAGAGAGAGAGAGAGAGAGAGAGAGAGAGGAGAGAGAGAGAGAGAGAGAGAGAGAAACTGTTTCCATAAAAACGAGGATTCATTCAGCCGTATTCCTTTCAATACGTCAATCTTTTAGTTAATACACACACAAACACACATACACAAACTCACTCACTCACACACACACACACAAACATATACATACAACCTACTGAAATATCCTATAATTATTTCCATATTTCCACACGTCACTTAAACGGTGTTATTTCCTCACCTCTGTTGACATTTGCTTTCCCGTCACGCGAAAGAATCATAAATCAAACGAAAACACACACACACCACACACACACACACACACACACACACACACACACACACACACACACACACACCATTCGGTATTTCCGGGCACGAAATCGTAAAAGTAGTGGAAATAGAATAATTACTAGCAGAAAAGGACATGGACATGACCGCAGTAGAGTAGTGGTTTAGAGTGATCAATCTGCGAAGTGACAATCCAATTTTTGAACCTACCGCGTGGCGTTAGGAACGGCATCCAACATCATTTCCTGAGCTTCAATCTGTTTATATTCGCCCTCATTTGCATTGGGATTAATAGTGAAAAAAATGACAATAACAAAAGGTGAAAGAAATAGATATATGAAAAAAAGTATCACTGAGTAGAAGAAAGATAGATTAACCATACGAAATAAAGATTAACAAATGGAGAATTTATATATACAAAATAATCACTCATAAAACGACGTGAAATGAAAAAAAAAAGTATTCAAAACAAGTATTAATGGAATCAAAATAATTACTGACAAGTAGAAACATATATTAGACGATGTAAAAAAAAAAAAAAATTGCATTTTTGAACATGTGTTTGTGACATTGTGAAAAATGCTGTAATTAGTATATCAGGAAACAGATATACTATATGTCAAGGTCGACCTTCTTTTATTTCTTTTATGAAAGCTGCGTGACGGCCATTTTTATATTTATCAGGGCAGGAGGGATTCTGTTTCAACACTGACCCCAAACCACTATAATTTTATTAAAATTAGTTTTTCTTACTTATTCAACTTTATATATATATATATATATATATATATATATATATATATATATATATATATATATATATATATATATATATATATAACTTATCTATTTATATTATATCTACTTATTCACACACACACACATACACAAACACACGCATATATATATATATATATATATATATATATATATATATATATATATATATATATATATATATATATATATATATATATATATATATATATATATATATATATATATATATATATATATATATATATATATATATATATATAAAGATACTGAAATGAACTGCCTGGAATGCAAACACGTACAAAATAACAAATAAACAATATACTAATAAATATTATACCTATTGTAATGACGAGAACGAGAGATATTTAATGTTGGTATTTTTCTTTCCCTTAATTGGAGTGTAAAAGATGACCACAAAATGACCTGATGACCACAAAATGACCTTCAGAGGCACTGTTGACCTCCACCTTCGTTCTCGTTGGCACTGATTTTTGTTCTCTATTCGTTACTTATTAATCTTTCCTTATTTAGTTTTTCATTTCTTTATCATAGTTTGCCTTTTCTCTTTTCTTATATTTTTCTTCTAATATTCATTCCTTTTTTTATTTTTTTTTCTATTTTGGTATTGCTTTCGGCTTTACTATATAATTTTCCTTTTAATGTTCTCTTATTGTCAACTTCTATTATTCATTCTAATTATTTTTATTTTTACTAATTTGGTAATGGTATTTTTATGTCTTTTTTTTCTATTTTATAATTATCTTTTCTTCTTCTTCTTCTTCTTTTATTTTCTTCTTTTCGTATTCACGTTTTCTAAATCAATTTCTTCTCTTTAAAGGTATTCTATTTGAAGTGCATTTTCTGTAAATTTTATATATTCCTTATTTATTTCTATTATTTAAGTCTTCTGTTTCTTGACATTTTCATGGTTCTGCTTTTAAGAGATCTTTCAACTTACATTCTTGGGTCTCTTCTTTAACATCTTTTACGTTTTTTTTCATACATTTCTTAATTTCAGGCTGGTGTGTGTGTGTGTGTGTGTGTGTTTTATGTTCTCTTCCCGTTTTTTCCTCCATCTTTTTATCTTCTGCCATATATTCTTGCATTCTCCTTCTTTTTCTTCTTCCACATTGCTAAGTTGCCTTCTTTTTCCTTTATATTTAGGTAATTCTTCTTCTTCTTCTTCTTCTTCTTCTTCTTCTTCTTCTTCTTCTTCTCCTCCTCCTCCTCCTCCTCCTACTCCTCCTCCTTCTTCTTCTTCTTCTTCT
>JAXCGZ010020432.1:0-12140 GCA_037179515.1 Halocaridina rubra
AGAGAGAGAGAGAGAGAGAGAGAGAGAGAGAGAACCATAGGGAATGGAATTTGCTTAAGTCCTCATTTGGAAAGAACCCACTCATGGCAAGTATTTGCTTATGAAAACGATATATATTAGTCTTCATCTTTTAACAGATTCCAAGAATCTTCCTCTTTACTCAAGACCTCAAAAGTCTATGAAGGAGAAAATTAAAAACTTTTCTCTTATTCTTTTTCATAAGTTTTTCCTCTCAATATTTTACCCAGAAAGTGTCTGAAAGTTATAATGATGAATTAAAAGAAAAACTTAAAAAAGTAAAAAAGAAAACAAATCTTAGCCACAGCTAAATGATCTGTGAAATTTTATATAATTACTAGATGAATAAGAAAATATTTTGCGTTAAGATAATATATACAAGCAAACAAACAAACATTTATTTCTATTTGACCAATAGTTATTTTTATGCAAAACTAAGAGTACACTTATAAGTAGACAGGTAGTTAAACTAATGAGTAGAGGGTAATACATACACTAACATGAACAGAAATATAGCTTTCCTAGAAAATAAAGATTATCTTGAGTTAGGAGATGTATATAAAATTGCAATAACAATAATCATACTGTAGTCAAAAAGTTAACAATAATATTATCAATAAAGTAGTAATAATAACACTCAATACAGGAACGTTATTATCGACATCATCAAAATATTTTTATTCATTACAATGAGAATAATTAGTTCTAGAAATATAATTTCCTAGAAAATGAAGATTATCTTGAGTTACGAGATGTATATGCAATTGTAATAATGATAATCATACTGTGGTAAAAATGTTAACAACAATATGAATAATAAAGTAGTAATAATAACACTCTATACAGGATCGTTATTATCGGCGTCATCAAAATATTTTTATTCTTTACAATGAGAATAATTACTTCTTAACTTAGAGATCAGAAAAGGCAATATCAATTTACATATAAAATGGTTATTGTTGGGAGAAATTGCATTATTCATTAAGTCTGTTTAGTGTGTGAGCAGTAACTCTTTGTCCAAAAGAAAACAATATAGCTTGATTTTGAAAGCTTTGAAGGATGATGAATTTTTAAGATGTTCTGGAATATAGTTCAAGAGCGTTGGCCCTCTAATAGTGATCATCTTTGAGCCTGCATTGGCGTTTGTTCTCTGAATAAAAAGCCCACTACTCTGTCCTATGTTGGTTCCCCTTATACCCCTGACTGTTTTGAAATGAAATAGCCAGTTAGGATAATGATGGTCCAATATTTTGTATAAAAAAATTAAATAGCCAAAAAAATTATAAAAAAAGACACTCTGTACAAAACAAGTCAACTACTGCTTTCAAAAGTAGTAGAACTCTTTCCAAAACACAGTGGTAAATACATCATAAAAAAGCAAGTAAAAAAGACATAATTACAAATATAATCGCTTTTAGCGCATGTGTTCTGAATATCTCAATGAATGGTGAACTTGACAAACTCTTTCAATCTCAAACTTCGGTTGTAAAATCCATAGAGTCTGAAAAAACTCACGACCTCGGAGACCTACATCGAATGATAGAAAGTCATGCAAATAAGGTGAGAATTTTGGAAGTAGATGCTGAAGAAGTGAAAACCTTACAACAAAAGGTGGGTTTGCTAGAATCTGACATTGTCCTACTTAAAAGAGATAATTCTAGGTTGAAACTGCTACTAGAAACATCTCCACCTCTCAATTCAGCGCTGTCACCTAACAACGATGATGTCCCTTCTATCAACAACCCTCACGTTTTGCAAACTAGGTTTTCTGTCTCTACTCACAATTCCTTCAGAACATTGAAAGACGAATGTGACAGTGGTAGTGAAGAAGAGGTATATCCAGATAAAATTGATAGTTAACAAGACAACCTTAATACACCAACTAACATAAATAATCAAATCAGTAACAGGTTACAAAATAGTGATGAAACAACAGAGTCCTTCCCCACTACTCCTAACAACACAACAACTGGCACTAACCAGAACAAGATTCTTCCCAGCACAAATAACCAACCTGGTAAAGAGTTGCAAAACAGCGAAGAAGATATTGAGCCCATCTCCACTACTCCTAACAACACAGCAACTATCACTAACCCGGACAACCAAATTACACCTTCCAGCACAAATAACCAACCCAGCAATAGGCTGCAAAGCAATGAAGAAAACAGAAAAGACAAAATAGCAACAGTCTCTATTCTAAACATTCCATCGAAGTCCTCTCCCCCACAGCCACAGTTGCCCAATAATGCAAGTGCAAGGATTACAACTCAAATATATATTCGCATTCCTGGCAACCCCTTTGAGAGAGAGTTACGTAATATATTGACAAATCAAGGCATTCCCCCTGAAGAAGTCTTGATTAAGGAGCTTTCTCGCAAACCAAATTGGGTTTCCTACGCAAAAACGATATCAAAAGGATTTGAATATGTGCCTTGCAAACTGAATCAATGGCCTACAGGCACAATTGTTCAGCCATTTTGCGGGGGCAAACAATGGACACAACCTGGGTATTCTACAAAATATCCCAAACTACAGTCATACCAAAATAAACAGCAAAGAGCTTATGAAACAATCCCCTATTCGCAAGACTATAGAAAGAGACACGAAACAAACCTCTCTTATCACCGTCCACGCACAAGAGACTTATCCTGGAGTGATGGCTCTTACAACCTTAGACACTCACCTAGGCATACAAACTTTGGGAAGGCCAGATCATACCATGGCACATACTCAAACCAGCGTTACCCATCCAACGGCAGGTACAGACACCAGGATCCATGACCTAAGCCCAGAACACACTACAATGATGAATTCAAAGCAGAATCACACAGTCGAAACAAGTCATGGACTAATCCAAGAACAAACTACAAATATGACTATGGATTCTACCCTAATGAAACATGATAAGAATGTAACATTAGTACATGTGAACGCTCAGTCCCTGCTCGCTCATTTTGAGGAAATAATTATTCTAGCAAAAGACTACAACATAGACATCCTCTGTGTAAGTGAAACTTGGCTTCCTCCTACAATAGAAAATAATATGTGAATATCCCAGAGTTTAAAATATTTCGCAATGACCATGGCCGAGGGGGTGGGGTCTGTATTTATGTTAGAAATTATCTTAGTGCATCAGAAATAATCACAGGTTTAGAAAACACTGAAGAGCTCGAAGATTTATGGATCACTGTGCAGTATCAGAAACTTCCATCTTCCATTGTAGGGTGTGTTTACCATCACCCTAAAGCACCTACCAGTTCATTCAATCATTTGCTAGAAACATTCAGAAATATCTGTGTGCCATAAACCCATATGCATACTTGGTGACTTTAATGATGACTTGCTCTCAGCAGATAACAAAATGAAAAGGGTGATCAACACTGTGAAGTTAACACAAATAGTGACAAAACTGACCCGCATAACCCATAATTCTAGGACTATTATAGATCTGATAATAACAAATAAAGTGGAAAGTATACCCTATTGGGACCTAGTTCCCTACTCAATTGCAGACCACGAGCTGAACATTGCTATGCTAAACATAAACAAGCCCAAAAGGAAGCCTCTCTTCAAGACATTCCGGTGTCTAAAAAATTACTCCCCTGATATCTTTTGTGAAACAGTAATCAACAACACAAATGTACCTAATAGAATTAACTACACAGATAACGTCGATTTGCAGGTTGAGATTCTAACAAAAGTCTTCCTTGAATGCTTAGATAGTTGTGCTCCCCTTGTAACAAGAAAAATAACCCGCCCCTCGGCCCCCTGGCTTACTAATGACATCAAAGAGGCAATGCAAATCAGAAATAAAATACCAAAAGAGCTAAAAAAGAAGAGATATGATATGACTCTCCAAGAACGTTATTAAACAGAAAAGAAACGTGTCAGATCTCTCATCAATGTAAGTAAAAAAGACTTTTACAGAAAACAATTTAATGACTAGACATGATACAGCAGCAATATGGAAAGTGATATGAAGCATGATACCAAATGAAAAAAATGAAAAGACTACCTCAGAAAGTTATGAAAATATTATGGAGTTGAAAAACTAAGCGGAAAACTTTAATAACTATTTTGCTAACGTTGGCAAAAACACCTATGAGAAAACACAAGAAAACATCAACTCAGTAAATATGGGTAATTGCTTAAATGACAATTCTTCCAATGTAAACACAATAGAGTACTTCAAGATAAAGCCTATCGATTGTGGTGCCCTAATTATTACCATAAAGAGCCTAAGAAACTCTGGCTCTTATGGTCCAGATGGTATGCCATTTCAGTCCATCAAAGATGCTCTACCCATGATTTTATCTTTTATTCTAGCTATTATGAACACTTCCATTGTTACTAAAAAGTTCCCTGACTCTTGGAAACTTACACATGTAATACCTCTGCATAAAAAGGGGGACAGAGAAGATGTGACAAACTATCATCCCATTTTTCTGCTACTCATTTTCTCTAAAATATTAGAAAAAATTGTTGCATGCCAACTTATGTCATATTTAGAGTCAATTAGACTATTATCTATTAACCAACATGGTTTCAGACCGAAAATCTCGATGGAAACTCCACTGCTCAAAGGTATGAATAGTATCTATAATAATATAGATACGAAAAAAATATTCTCTGCTTGTATTATTAGACTTATCAAAAGCCTTCGACATTGTAAACCATTAAATTCTTTTAAGTAAATGTACTAACCTAAATATTGATCCGAGCTGGCTTAGTGAGTATCTAATCGCAAGCAGTCTATACGTCTTAACAACATTATCTCTATGTAAAAAATGCATCATTTTGTGTTACACAGGGATCAGTACTTGGCCCTATCATCCTCTCCATCTACGTAAATGATCTATCTTCTTTCATTTCTGACTGTCTAGTCGTACAATCTGCAGATGACACTCAACTACGCCTTAGTGGTAATATTTATAATCTCCCAGAGCTAACTTTAAGAGCAGCAAACACTGTCAAAAATTAAAACCTATTTTCAAGAAATTATGCTGTTAATTAATGAAAGTAAAACACAATGCATGTTTATTGGTTCAAGGTTCCATATAACACAAATTCCAGAAAATACAACAATTAATTTTTGCGACAATACTATCACACCTAGGAAAACAGTAAAAAACCTAGGAATTCACTTTGATAACTACATGTTGTTTGATTCCCACATAGTCAAAGTATGCAAACAGGTTACAGGAACATTAATGTACTTATCACATATAAAAGACAATTTTGAGACTACCACTCGAATAACTGTTGTTGAATCTCTAGCCTTAAGTCACATTAATTACTACTCAACTGTTTGGGGAGCTACCACTAAGACTCAGATAAACAAAATACAGAAGCTTATTAATTTTGCAGCTCGAGTTGGCCTGGGAGGAATAAGAAAATATGAACACATCACACCAGCTCTCAATAAACTTGGGAGCTTGCGGGCAGAAAATAAGATCGCTTATGCTATTTATGTTTTTGTATTTAAAATTTTGGACAGTCATTATCCTAGCTGGCTATTTGATTTAAAAACAGTCAGGGATATAAGGGGAACGAACACTAGACAGAGCAGTGAGCTCTTTATTCACAGAACAAACACAGAAGCAGGTTCAAAGATGATCACTATCAAAGGGCCAACACTCTGGAACAATATTCCAGAGCATCTTAAAAATGCATCCTCCTTCACAGCTTTCAAAGGCAAACTATATAGTTTTCTTTTGGACAAATAGTTGCTTCTCATTAAGAACTAATTAATCTCATTGTAATGAAAACAAATATGGAAATGATGCCAATAATAACAGTACTGTATATAGTGTTATTATTACTACTTTATTATTAACATTATTGTTAACATTTTTATTACAGCATTACTATTTTCTATGAAAGCTACATTTAATTTAACTATATGCATTACCCTCTTATTTATTAGTTTAATTACATGTCTACTTATAAGTTACTTTTACTTTATTATTAACATTATTGCTAAAATTTTTATTACAATATTATTATTGTCTAGGATACCATTATTTAATTTAACAGTATGTATTACCCTCTTACTTATTAGTTCAATTATATATCTACTTATAAGTTACTTTTACTTTGTATAAGAATAACCATTGTACAAAAATGGAAATAAATGTTTGTTTGTTGGTTTCTTTGTTTGTTTGCTCACAGCCACCCAAGGTTTTCGAGGAATGGTGTGATGTGGTCATATTTTCTTGTACTTCTCAGGGCAATTCAAGCTACAAAATTAATAAGCCTCTGTATTCTATTTAACTGAGTTTTTTTGGTAGCTCCCAATACAGTTTTGCAATAATTAATGTGACATAGGGCTAGAGATTCAACAACTGTTTTTCAAGTGGAAGTCTCAAATTTTTCTCTTTTGCATGATAAGTACATTATTGTCCATGTTACCTTTTTGCATACTTTATCTATATGAAAAGCAAATAACATGTAGTTATCAAATTGAATTCCTAGATTTTTTACGGTTTTCCCAGGTGTAATGATATTGCCGCAAAAATTATTTGATGTGTTTTCTGGAATTTGTGCTTGGTACCTTGAGCCAATAAACATGCATTGCGCTTTACTTTTGTTAATTACCAGCCAGATTTCTTGAAAATAGGTTTTAATTTTTGACAGAGTGTTTTGGGATTATTAATATCACCACTTAAGAGTAGCTGAGTGTTATCTGCATATTATACAACTAAGCAGTTGGAGATGAAGCAAGATGGATCATATTCGTAAATGGAGAAGAGGATAGGACCAAGGACTGATCCCTGTGGAACACCAAATTATATATATTTTGGAGAGATAATGCTATTAACACGGATAGATTGTCTGCGCTTACATAGATACTCTCTAAACCAGCCCGAGTCAATATTCAGGTTAGTGCATTTACTAAAAAGAATTTCATGGCTTACATTGTCGAAGGCTTTTGTTAAGTCTAATAATACAAGAAGAAAGATATTTTTCTTTTACTATATATGTAAATTCTATTAGTAACTCTGAGAAGTACAGTATTCTTCGATAGTTTCGGTCTGAAAACATGCTAGTTAATATCTAATAGTCTGTTGTCTCTAGACATGACATTAGTTGCAATGCAAAATTTTTTTTCTAATATTTTAGAGAAAATGGGTAGCAGGGAAATGGGAAGATAGTTTGTCACATCTTCTCTGTCCCTCTTTTTTTATGCAAAGGTATTATAAGTGATTTTTTCCAAGAATCAGGAAACCTTTTGGTAACAATGGAGGTGTATATAATACTTAAATACAAGATATAATCATGGGGAGAGCATCTTTGATGAATTAAAATGGTATATCATCTGGATCATAGGAGCCAGAGTTTTTTAGACTCTTTATGGTAAGAATTAGGGTAGCACAATCGACAGGATTGAGCTTGAAGTAATATCTTTTGCTAACATTCGAACAATTGTCATTTAAGTAATTACTCATGTTCACCGAGTTGATGTTTTCTTGCGTTTTCTCGTATGTTTTTTTTCCTAACGTTAGCAATATAGTTATTAAAGTTTTCTGCTTTGTCTTTCAACTCCGTAATATATTCGTAACTTTCTGGGGTAGTCTTTTCATTCGGAATCATGCCTCTTATCACTTTCCATGTCCAGGGTCTTTAATGTCTAGAGTCATAAAATTGCTTTTTGTAAAAGTTTTTTATACTTATTTCGATGAGGGATCTTACACGTTTCTTCTCTACTTTATAACGTTCTCGGAGAGCTATATCATATCCATTGATTTTCAGCTCTTTTTGTACTGGATTTCTGATTGTCATTGCCTCTTTGATGTCATTAGTTGGCCAGGGGACTGAGGGGAGGGTTATGTTTCTTGTTACAATGGTGCACAACTATCTAAGCATTCACAGAAGACTTTTGTTAGAATTTCAGCCTGCAAATCGACGTTATCTGTGTTTACTATACCATTAAGTAAACTTCTGTTGTTGATTAATGCTTCACAAAAGATATTAGTGGAGAATTTTTTTTAGGCACAGGAATGGCTTTAAGAAAAGTTTCCTTTTGGGCTTGTTTATGTTTAGCATAGTAATGTTGAGCTCGTGATCTGCAATTGAGCAGGGAACTACGTCCCAGTGGGGTATGCTTTCCACTTTATTTGTTTTTATCAGATCTATCAGAGTCGTAGGAGTAGGGGTTATACGGATCGGGGTTTGTCACTATTTGTGTTAACTTCACAGTTTGATCACCCTTTTCATTTTGTTATCTGCTGAGAGCAAGTCATCATTAAAGTCACCAAGTATGCATATGGGTTTATGGCACACAGATATTTCTGAATGTTTCTAGCAAATGATTGAATGAACTGGTAGGTGCTTTAGGGTGATGGTAAACACACCCTACAATGGAAGATGGAAGCTTCTGATACAGCAGAGTAATCCACATATCTTCGAACTTTTCAGTTTTTCTAAACCTGTGGGTATTTCTGATGTACTAAAATTATTTCTAACATAAACACAGATCCCATCCTCTCGGCCATGGTCATAACGAAACATTTCAAAATCTGGGAAATTCACGTATTTAATTTCAGTTGTAGGAAGAAGCCAAGTTTCACTTACACAGAGGATATCTATGTTGTATTCTTTTCTTAGCATTATTATGCCTTCAAAATGAGCAAGAAGAGACAGAGCGTTCACATCCACTACTGTTACATCGTACCATAATTCATCAGGGAGGTATCCGTAGATATAAGTGTAGTTTGTTCTTGGGTTTGTCCACTTTTTTTTCAACTGTGTGATACCGCTGAGAATTCATCATCATAGTATGTTCTTTAGTTAGTCCATGGATCCTGGTGTCTGTACCTACAAGATGACTTATAGTTCAAAATTTTCTCTCACATTCTTTTTGCAATAGATTTGAAATTGGGAAAGTTTTTATTCATTAGCAATTTAAGAAATCAATTTTAAAGAAAAACAAACAAACACCTATCACATATTTCTCCTAAATGGTCAAAATATACCATATTTTATTTTCAAAAACTTGTTCCTCTTATTTCAACACAAAGTTCATGATTTGCCAGTTCTATATTGTATTGTTTGCACAAATTGCATAATAAAAAATAAATAAATTTTGGAAGACTTTGCCCCACCTCTGGCATCACACATTCATTGGCATGCTCATTAAAGTTGCTGATTTTCTTTTTATGTGAACAGGGAAGAAAGTTGCCCTCAGCAGGCTCAGGAATCAAGAAAAAAAAAGTAGAAACTTTAGGATAGGATAAGAATATAAGAATGATGCACAGTTGGAAAAGGACAGGTTGATAGAACAGTCGAATTAATGAAGACCTAGAGATATGGAAAGCTAAGGTCCCGATATAGCAATTATATCCTCTTCTTGAAGGAAGACAGGTCATAAGAATTAAGAAAATCAAAAGGAGGAAGAGAGTTCCAGAGACTGGAGGTGGATGGGAAGAAGCAGTTGTTGCACCTACCAAACAGAGAGCTACATATCTCCACATACTACCTGTGAGAGGAGGCCGCTTTGTGAGATCTACTCGGCCTGCTGGGGAGGGATGCAACTCACCAACTCATCACAGCAATAATGGAAGTAGTAACAATATGAAAGAGAAAAGAGCGATTATTTACGAAGATGAGAATGATAATCAAGATTAGTTGTAAAGAAGAGTCGCTAATGAGTCTGATTGTTTTAGATTCAATCTTATCAAGGAAATAATAAATAAGAAGAAGCACTCCATGCATGCGTGCTGTATTCTGAGCAGGGACGGATAAGACTTTTATAGAATTCAAATAACTGAAAAGAGGAACATAACCCTCTATTTCTTTTAATGCAGATTTAGAAATTTGGATAATGTAATTCCCCCAAGGCTACTTAGAGGCAATCTGGATTCCTAATATCTTAATGGAGTTAAGAGGTTAAATTTCATTAGTTTTGGAGATAATAAGGCGAATAGAAGGAAAAGAAGATAAAGAGCTAGCAAGAAAATGTGTCTTGGAGGAATTAGATTTAACTAAAGTTAGGGTGCCCCACTCAGATACTCTTTGTGAATCGGAGTTAAGAGTTGAAGAAAGAGTGATACGAGACTGATTACGAGTGACAGATGAAGGTTGTGGAGAGAAGGCAGAGGTAAAATGAAAAGTAAAATCCTCAGCAAAGGCGTGGAGAAAAAAGGAGGATGGGGACTGAAGAAGATTTTTTATGAAGAGAAGGAAAAGAGGAGGATGGGCACTGGATAATTTCGTATATGAAGAGAAGGAAGAGAGTAGGTGAAAGAACAAAATCCTGTGGAACAACACTGGTAATTGAAAATAAGCTAGATGTTGTGCCATCAAGAATCACATATATAAAACCGTCAGCTAGAAAACTAAAAGTAGAGAACAGAGAAGGGATAAAGCCTTAAACAGGAAGTTTTGCCAACAGAGACTTGTGACGCACTTTGTCAATAGCCTAAGAGATAGCAGAATACCAAAATGACATATCTTATTGGTAAATTATTACTTTACTGTATCTCTTCTTCTCTTACCCTTCTTTCATGATTTATTTTCATCCTTTTCTATTATTATTAACCTTATTTACTTATTTATTTACATTGTTCCTTTTCTACTTTATTTATTTCATTTGCATTTATTGAAGCATTATTAATTCAGTTAGTACTTTTTTCACCTTTATCACATTCTATTTTATTTAATTTACATCTCTTTTGACGTTTTTAATTAATCTTTCTCATTATTTTCCTCTACTTTCATTTAACCATTAATTATTATTTTTATTTATCTCTTTCTCCTTATTTCTTATTAATTCCCCTAATTGTATTCCATTTTCATCAATATATATATATATATATATATATATATATATATATATATATATATATATATATATATATATATATATATATATATATATATATATATATATATATATATATATATATATATGATATATATATATATATATATATATATATATATATATATATATATATATATATATATATATATATATATATATATATATATATATATATATATATATATATATATATATATATATATATATATATATATATATATATATATATATATATATATATATATATATTGATAGATATACAATGTGGAAGGTTTTGAGGTTATATGGAATTGATGGTAAATTGTTACAATCAGTTAAAAGTTTGTATGAGGGCAGTAGAGCTTGTTTTAGGGTAGGGAATGAAGTGAGTGAGTGGTTTCCAGTGAGTTTGGGAGGTGAATGAGCGAGAGCGTGGTCGAGGTTTGAGAATGGTAGATGGGGATGATAATGAGTGGGAGCTGAATCAGTTGCTGTTTCCAGATGATACTGTGGAGGTGGCAGATTTAGAGGAGAAGCTGTGTCAGTTAATATCAGAATTTGGAATGGTGTGTGAGAGAAGGAAGTTACGAGGGAATGTGGGATAGAGTAAGGTTATGAGGTGTACAAGAAATGGGGATGGTGCTGGATTGAATGTTATGTTGAATGGAGAGACACTTGAGGAAGTTGATCAGTTTAGGTATTTAGGCTCGGTTATCGCTGCAAATGGTGGTATGGAAGCAGATGTGTGTCACAGAGTGAATGAAGGATATAAAGTGTTGGGTGCAATTAAAGGAGTGATGAAGAATAGAGGGTTGCATATGAATATTAAAAAAGTTTTGTATGAGAAAGTAATTGTGCCCACTGTGATGTATGGATCGGAGCTAATGGTGAATTAAATTAAGTGAGAGACGGAAACTAAATGTGTTTGAGATGAAATGCCTGAGGAGTATGATTGGTGTATCTCGGTTGGATAGGGTTAGGAATTAAGTGGTGAGAGCAAGAACGGGTGTGAGGACAGAAATTGCAGCCAGAGCAGATATGAATGTTCTGATATAGTTTGGCCATGTGGAAAGGATGGATGATGAAAGACTGATGAAAAAGGTGATGAATGCGAGAGTTGATGGGAGAAATGCTAGAGGGAGACAGGTTTGGATGGGTGGTTGGAGTAAGGGGAGGAATGGGCTGTTACACTCCAGCAGTGCCATTTGAACGGTCGCTAGCTCCCTCATCATTGCCCATAGAGCAAAGTAATCCCCTTATTATTTTCTGTTTTTGATGTCGGCTACCCCAAGTTAAAAAGGTGGAAACAGACAATATA
>JAXCGZ010020433.1:0-12107 GCA_037179515.1 Halocaridina rubra
ACTAACACCACCAGCACAAAGAACACCACCACTCTTCATTGTACTAAGTATGGTCAAGACTAGAGCTACTGGAAGCACGTCCTCACTGGATGAACCCAGGAACTAAACTGATGAACCCAGGAATTGAAACCGGAATTGTAACACAAGCAAAGGGAATTATGAGGGGGGGGGGATTCTTTAACATATAAACCCTGTCAATCTTCCTTGACCCTAATAATATAAAAATCAAATAAAAAATAATAGAATACAAAATGAGAGAGATTATAGATAATCCAGATTAGCTTAATCACGATCTGGTACCCCTGGAAAGTAATTAATTTAATTATTCTCTAATTTTACTATTTGTATTATTATATCTATTGTAATCTTAATGCTCTCCTGTACTGTAATTTTAATATGTAAGTTGCTCTGAAGATGTAGAGTTCATTGTAGATACATGAGCAAGCGTTTCTATTCTCCCTCACCTTATGGTAGCTAAATACTATTTGAGACCTAATGCTGTTTCCATTTCTGCGGCAAATGTTGAACTTGTGCCATATTTTGGTGAGATTTCTACAAACATTGCTATCCCTCTCCGAGGAGAACTTGCCACTGGAATTTTGTAGTAGCATCAGTTACTCGACCTTTATTGATTTTGGACCCTCTCTCATTTTGAATTGCTAGCGTATTGCAAAACAAAGATGCTGATAAATTCAAATACTTTAAGACATGTGCCATAACGACTCATTACAGGTATAGTTACCCCTATCCATTTAAATAAGTGCAGTACCTTACCTGAGTGTGTCCAACAAGCCTTGTTTGAATTCTCAACTCTTTTACAGCCAAGTAACTCTACTACTTCACCGCCTAACAATGTTGTGTACCATCGTATTGAATAAAGTGACGAACCCCCAGAATATGCAAAAACTTGTCCATTACCTGCTGACACACTTACTGTTGCCAAAGAAGAATTTAACGGTCTTCTAATGTCTGGTGTCATTCGTCCATCAAAATCTTCCTGGTCCTCTCTGCTACAGTTAGTTCCAAAGAAAAATCCAGGAGAGTGGCTCCAGCTGGTGATTACCGAGTTTTGAACTCTTTAACTCGACCAGATAGATACCCACTTCCTCATATTTCAAGCCTTTCTTTTAAACTTCATGGAAAAAATGGTGCTTACGAAATCTGATCTGTTGCAAGATTATCATAAAGTCCCTGTGCATCCAGATGACATAAAAAAAAAAACGGCAGTGACTACCCCATTTAGACCATTTGAATATACATATATGCCTTTTGAGCTTAGAAACACCCTTTGCAACACTCCAGAGATATATGGAGTGCCTGTTCAGAGTGTGTGATTTTGTGTTTGTGTACCGCAAAGACATTCTTATATATTTCTAGTGATTGAGAAGAGCGTATAAAGTTCTTCCCTTGTGATATGACTGCTGTTTGAATGAATTGCTGCAACTCTCTCTTTGACTCCTGAGAGTCTTTCCTCCACATGGACCACTTTGGTGAATTGCTGCAACTCTCTCTTTGACTCCTGAGAGTCTTTCCTCAACCTGGACCAGTTTGGTGAGTATTTTTTATGAGGCTTATCAGGGTTTCCGATCCCCAGTTGCAATGTCCACAGTTCCATGTTACTTGGTCATTTGCATCTTCCTCCTGTAAGGCTTCATGCACTCTTTCTGTGACACCTTGGCATTAGCGATGAAACCACAGACTTCACATTGCATGATCTTACTGTTTCATCTACAAGCAGTCAGGACATGTAATATGATCTATTGATTTATTTCTGACCTTGGATTCTCTCCGGTCCCGAGGTTTAAATTTGTCTTCTCTATCTCCACTATTATTTCCTTGAGAGATTTTAGGTCACATATCGTGTTGTCTTGAAGGCCCTAGTTCCTATAACACCTGGCATCACCAAGATTCTATATATCCATTTCTCTTTTAAAATCTCCCTCACATCTGGGTTTATTCACTCCTATCTTGCTCATATATCACAAATGGGAGTTTCTGTTCGCTAATATCTATTTCTTTTCTGGATTGATTCTTTATCTTTTCTAATATTCAGAAATTTTCTCCTCCGGAAATTTAAGTACATCATAAAAGAAACTAAAGTGTAAGTATATATTCCAATCACTTCGGAACTATAGCTAAACTACTCTCACATGAGTACGATAAATATGAAAGTATCATACCTATACAAGATGGCCGTCCATCCCCCCCCCCCCCAATACACAAGCAATTTCCCTGCCGGTTGGGCAGCGAAATTTTTTAAATTTCAGAATTCTTAAATTTCAAATTTTCAAATGTCTTAAATTTAAAATTTTTTAAATTTCAACTTTCTAAAATTTTAAATTTCTAAAATTTCAAATATCTTTGATTTTAAATATCTAAAATTTCAAATTTCTTAAATTTCAAATTTCAAATTTCTCAAATTTCTCAAAATTCGAATTTCTTAATTTTCTAATTTCTTAAATGTCAAAATTCTTAAATTTCAATTTTCTTAAATTTCAAATAACTTTTTCATTTCTCAAATTTCTAGGTGTTATTCACGATTACTTCACCTCCACGTCACAACCGAGATTTTCTCCACATCATTTCAGTTTTTTACACAGCCAAAACTTTTCAAACTAGAAATAACTAAAGAAGGGTTCGCTCTGTAAGAGGATTGGTTAACATAACGCTGCTTGATTTCCAAATGTACAGACTTTGTCCTTCGAAATTAATCAGCAGCGTCTAGAGCGGGGAAATGCAAAATGGGCCAGGTACTTCTTCATTATCTTTATCCCAGGCAAGCAGAAAAGCTTCCAGTTACATCAACCGTCTGTTATGTCGAAAAGAGCCATGCACATAAACAAAGTCTGTAAAAAAGTAGCAGGAGCTTCAATGTATTTATCACATATAACAGGCAATTTTGAGACTGTACCCTGAATAATGACTGTTCAGTCATTGTCTCTTAGTTATATTAGTTATTGTTTTACCGAATGGGGATCAACAAACAGGCAATTTTGAGACTGCAGCCTGCATAATGACTCTGTTCAGTCATTGTCCCTTAATTATATTAGTTATTGTTTTACTGGATGGGGATCAACAAACAGGTAATTCTGGGACTGCAGCCTGCATAATGACTCTGTTCAGTCATTGTCCCTTAATTATATTAGTTATTGTTTTACTGGATGGGGATCAACAAACAGGTAATTCTGGGACTGCAGCTTGCATAATGACTCTGTTCAGTCATTGTCCCTTAATTATATTAGTTATTGTTTTACTGGACGGGGAACAACAAACAGGGAATTTTAAGATTGCAGCCTGAATAATGACTCTGTTCAGTCATTGTCCCTTAGTTATATTAGTTATTGTTTTACTGGACGGGGATCAACAAATAGGCAATTTTAAGATTGCAGCGTGAATTATGACTGTTCAGTCATTGTCCCTTAGTTATATTAGTTATTGACTTACTGGATGGGGGATCAACAAACAGGCAATTTTGAGATTGCAGCGTGAATTATGACTCTGTTCAGTCATTGTCCCTTAGTTATATTAGTTATTGTTTTACTGGATGGGGTTATATTAGATATTGTTTTACTGGATGGGGATCAACAAATAAGATTGAAAATCAGCGTACTGAAACTTGTAATTTTGCGTAACGGAAAGCTAAAGGAGGAATAAGGAAATACGACCACTTCATTCTGGCGCTCAAAAGATTTCCATGGCTGTACAGGGAGAAATTAAGTTAAATACGACCACTTCACTCTAGCTCAAAAGACTTCGATGGCTATACAGGGAGAAAATAAGATAAATACGACCACTTCACTCTGGCGCTCAAAAGACTTCGATGAATATACAGGGAGAAAATCAGATAACCTATGGTCTCTTTTGTTATTTAAAATATTGAACCATCACTAGCCAATCTAGCTATTTAATTTGCCAACAGTCAGAGAAACAATAGGAACCACCACAAACTGAACAATGATCTTACTGATCAAGGAACAAATACAGAGACAGGTTTAAAAATGATTACTATAAGAGACTCATCACTAAAAAACGATATTCCAGGACTTGTTAAAGATGCTTCCTCTATCACCAATTTCAAAATAAACTATATACTTTTATATTAGACCAGTAAAGACACTGGTCATGGCTTAATCAACTTGAATGGCCTAATGCAATTATCCAAATACTGATTATTCTGTTTGCTACTTGGTATAACCGTCTTAGATTATCATCGTAATATTTACTCAAATACTGATTATCCTGTTTGCAACTTGGTATAACCGTCTTTGATTATCATCGTAATATTAACTCCAGCTATTTTAGAATTGAATGTCCCTCGAAGTTAAGTAACAAATATTGTATTGCAATTATTATCACTAGTACAATGATAGTGATGATGTTGATGATAAGGTAATAGCTACTATTATTAATACTTATTGTGTCTTTTAAGCACTCCAACTGTTATTACTAATTATTCAATTCTTACATTTCAGATTCAAATACACAATATAATTAGTTGTTATTCTTTTTAGCTTATTTATTCATTTGCTTGCTTAACTACTCTTTGTATGTATTCAAGTGTTTTAACTTGTATACAATTATTATTATTATTATTATTATTATTATTATTATTATTATTATTATTGCATCATAAATGTAGTCTAAGCCAACTAAAGGTTAGCCGGGGGAGGGGATTGACAATCCCTTCCTCGGAATAGGACAATTCCCTCCTCTGGAAGATGTCTTATTGGACACTTGCGCCTAACCTATCCCAACTTAACCTAGTCTAACCTAACCTTATCAAGCATGAGGTAATAATTTGTCCCACTGAACTACTTTTAATGAATTATTTCTTGATTATCTGGTAATTTCACTTTAACATTATCAAAGGACAATTACACACTTTTGGAATAAAAGTTGGGGGCTATTACTCTAAGGGGCAATTGTTCAAGGCAACTGTCCCTTTCCCTGATGCATATCCTCTACTCTGCTTATTCATACTACTGTAGCCACCTGTAATAATAATAATAATAATAATAATAATAATAATAATAATAATAATAATAATATTAATAATAATAATAATAATAATAATAATAATAATAACAACAGCAGCAACAACAACAACAGCAACAACAACAACAACAACAACAACTACTACTACTACTACTACTACTATTATTATTGTTATTATTATTATCATTATTTTCTAACATACCTGCAACGTGAATTAGTTTTTATTGAGAGGAGAAATAAATCTATCTTTTACATCTCCGTTCATTTTTGTTTATCTGTGTGGACACACACCGATGGGAGCTGGGGAAATAAGGGTGTGTGCTTTATAGCGCTCATCCGTTTACTGGTATGATAGACAGAGAGGTAGGGGGGTTTTGTTAGACACAAATAATGAAATGATTAATACTTGTGCAGAGAAATTAGTCAGTAAGGGTTCAGTAAATAGTGGGTCAAATAACTGGGAGTCTAAGGATAAGAACCATTTGTTACATAGAACAAATATTAACAAAAAGAATAGCCACAAGAAGGGTGAAGCTAGAGAAAGTTTAAAAGTATATTATACAAATAGCCGTAGTTTAGGTAACAAGATAGAAGAACTGAGAGCCATAGTATGTAGTGAGAGACCGGATATAATATGCATTAGTGAAAGTTGGATTAAATTAGAAAGCAAACACCTTAAAGCTGAGTACATAATTACAGGATATAAACTTTATAATGCTGATCGTAGTGCAGATAAAAGAGGGGGAGGGGTAATTATGTATATTAAAGATAGCCTCAGAAGCTGCATTAAGTCTGGAATTAAGACAAATCTAAATTCAGAAACCTTATGGGTTGAAATTAAAAATAATATAGAAAGTCTAGTTGTAGGAGTACTCTACAGACCACCTGATCTAGATAATATAGAGTCGCAAGTTATATACGATGAAATTTCTAAAGTGAGCAGGTCAAATAGAGTTTGCATTGTAGGCGATTTTAATTTTAGACATATTAACTGGGAAACCATAACAGGTGATAGTAGCTCTAAGGAGTTTTTGGAAGTAGTAGAAGACAATTTCCTTTCTCAGCATGTACATGAAGCAACACGGGGGGTGAATACACTAGATTTAGTTCTTAGTAATAGAGAGAATATGGTTACAAATTTAGAAGTTGGTGAAAAATTGGGCAACAGTGACCATGAGTCCATTAGATTTAACATAATTTTCAAGGAAACTATAAAGGAAAATAAGAATGTTGTTCCAAACTTTAGAGCAGGAGATTTTGAGGGCTTAAAAACTAAATTATCTAATGAGGTATGGGAAGGGATTTCTGGGGTACAGATGTGGGTAGTTAATCCAGCAGGTCAGGTCGCAGGTAGCGGATTACCCCGAAATTTGGGTACCACATGCCAAGGATTATCACAAGATAAGATCAATACATTAAATTCTCTCACAGGAAAGAACAGCAGTCCGTCAGTTAATATAAATTTGGATGAGGAATATAACAATTTTGTCATGACTCTTAAGAATAGTCAGAGAGACTATATTCCCATGAAACATTGCAGATCAAGAAAAAATGACCCTAAATGGATGAACAATAGAATAAAGAATCTTATAGGTATTAAAAGAGGAATATACAGGAAACTAAAAAGAGGTGAAGAGCAGGTGAGGCAGCAATATATACAGTTAAACAGGGAAGTTAAAAAGATAGTTAGAGAGTCGAAAAGAAAATACGAAGTTCGAATAGCAGGAGAAGCTAAAGAAAATCCTAAAGGGTTTTATCAACATTATCAAACAAAATTTAAGGAAAAAGTCGGACCAATTGAAGTAGCCAATGGCCATATCACAGATGACGATAAAGTGATGTGTACATGTTTAAATGATTATTTCTTATCTGTATTTACAAATGAAAACTTGGAAAATATTCCGGAAGTAGAATTCATTTACAGAGACAGTCCCGATAATATACTTAGTTCAATAAATATTACGAGAGAGGAGGTAATAAAAGAAATAGATAAATTAAAGGCTCATAAATCTCCGGGACCTGATGGAATATATGCTAGAATATTAAAGGAATGCAAGGAAGAGCTTAGTTGTCCTCTAACTGCATTATTTAATAATTCAATAAAATTAGGATCGGTACCCATGGAGTGGAAATTGGCAGATGTGGTACCAATATTTAAAAAAGGAGAACGTGTTAAAAAGAATAATTATAGGCCGGTAAGTTTAACGTCAACAGTGGGTAAGATTCTAGAATCCATAATTGCAAATAAAATAAGGGCACATCTAGAATTACACAGACTGATAAAACTTTCACAACACGGGTTTCTTAAGGGTTTTTCGTGCCTTACAAACTTACTGTCTTTTTATTCAGAAGTTTACGAGGCAGTAGATTGTGGCAAAGAATATGATACAATATATCTAGATTTTAGCAAAGCTTTTGATAGAGTTCCTCACAAAAGATTAGTTAAAAAGCTGGAAGCTCATGGTATAGGAGGAGCTGTGCCCAGATGGATCAAACAATGGTTAAAAGACAGAAAACAGAGGGTTTGCATAAATGGAGAGAAATCAGAGTGGGGCTCGGTTACAAGCGGGGTACCACAAGGCTCGGTACTGGGTCCCCTATTATTCATCGTATATCTAAATGATCTGGATTCGGATATCAGTAGTAACCTAAGTAAATTCGCAGACGACACTAAAATAGGTAGAACTATAAATGGAAAAGAAGACATTCATGCTTTACAGGAAGATCTAAATAGATTATCTGAATGGTCGGACAAATGGCAAATGGAATTTAATGTTGAAAAATGTAAAGTAGTTAAAATGGGTACTATAAAAGACAATACTAGTTATAAGCTAAATAACCATGAAATCATGAGTTCTCAGTGTGAAAGGGATTTGGGAGTTCTTGTGAGTAGTAGTCTTAAGCCAAGAGAGCAATGCACAGCAGTCAGAAATAAAGCAAACAGAATTTTAGGATTTATCTCAAGAAGCGTCAGCAATAGGACGGAAAAAGTTATTTTGCAGCTCTATCTTGCATTAGTTAGGCCCCATTTAGATTATGCTGTGCAATTCTGGTCACCCTATTATAGAATGGAAATTGAATCCTTGGAGAGAGTGCAACGAAGAATGACCAAGATGATACACAATATCAGAAATCTACCATATGAGGACAGATTAAAAAAACTTAATCTACATTCTCTAGAGAGGCGAAGAGTTAGGGGGGATATGATTGAAGTGTATAAATGGTTTAAAGGGATTAACAAGGGAGATATTAATAAAGTTTTAAAAATTCATGATCAAACCAGAACTCGTAATAATGGAATTAAGCTTGATAAATTTAGGTTCAGAAGGGAAATTGGTAAAAATTGGTTTGGTAATAGAGTAGCTGATGCATGGAACAAGCTTCCTAGTAGGATAGTAAATGCCAATACCTTAGACACCTTCAAATGTAGATTAGATAGACATATGACAGAGGTAGGGTGGGTATGAATAGGTTAGTGCTTATTAGAAAAATCATAAAAAGAAAAACAGAATAAATAAGTAGAGTAGAATAGAATAGGTTAGACATGCTGAAAATACAATTCAAAAATGGAGCTGCCTCGTGTGTGCCAGTAGGCATGTTGCAGTGTCCTCTATTCTTATGTTCTTATGATTTGGTTTCTGCAACCTTCCGAGTCGACTATTCTAACCACTAAGCCACTGCGGTCCCCTTCACCGATCATAAATATTTGCTTCTAAAATTAATTAGATTTATTAATTTTCTTAATTTCTTCATATTCTGATTAATAATTTAAGATTGAAGTGTTCCCCTGTGTGTCGTAAAAGTCGACTAAATGGGGGGGGGACGAGGGGGCTAGGAATCCCCTCCTCTGTATTTAATTCCCACGAAAAGTCAAAGTATTGTCTTTGACTCAGTCACCCTCCTTATAAGGAAGAATATGGCTTTGTTACATGCATTTTGTTAAATATATAATAAATTACATCACAATATGATTTGAATTACCCAAATGTAATATTTTCCAAATTTTATAATATCTGGGATTAAGTTGGATTAAATTCTAAATCTCCAAAAGACATTTTGATTTTGCTTAGCAGCGGTCTATTCCCTTTGACTTTCAAAAAATAAGACACGTTTAATCCTCGTTCTAAATCCGTTGTATCATTATCCCCTTTAATTGGACCCCCTTTTAAGTATGTAGCTCCGCCCACTTTTCTGGTTATATTAGTCAAAGCTGTTTCAGTATCTACCAGTATTGTGAACGTGCAAAAGCAATCCATGGATTTAATCATTACTAGCACAAAAAACATTATGAATATACAGGCCACAGACACCCATGGCAGGGATGTTATTTGTAAAGCCGAAATAGAACTACTCTCACTAGTGATGTCTGCTGAGGAAAGAGCCTTTGAGTGCTCGGTGTGTTTTTGTAACTGTGTTTATAAATGTACACTGTCGTGCCATCACGTATTTTGTGTTCTTTGTCTTGGAATATGGCTACAGAAAACAAACACTTGTCCTCTCTGTCGAAGGAAAGTAGCAGATGATATTCGACGCCTGGCATGCATCAGTAGTAATATTATAAAACGAAAGCAAGGACATTCGCCGTCAATTCTATAACAACGCTGATAGTGATATCGCCCCTCTAGTGTCTAATCGTACGGGCCCCCCATGACCCCACCTATCCTTGGGTAGAGAAAAAAAAAAAAAGTCTCTAAGGGCTGTACATAGTGAAGGAAATCGACGCTTACGTTGTCAATGATGAAGGGAAACTATAAATCCAAAGTGTATCTGAAAAAAAGATGTAATTGATAAGTACTTTCTCCAATATGTCCTCCTTTTCAAGGTCTTTCAGTACTGAAATAATAAAAAAAAAAATACACCATTGAAAACAAGAGTAATATTTAGGGATATCTTCTCCTACTCTTGGATATATAGTGACTTTCATTATAGATAAAGTAACATTAAACAATATTCAATGTTTATAAGTGTGACAATCTCAGTAGCAAATTTGAATATTAATAAGTTGTATGACAATAGTAGATATATTGCATGTTAATCTGCAGACAGCTTTGTTGATATAAGTAAGCACAAATTGTTACCATACAGCTTCAAATAATAAGCAAGTCCACCAGTGAAACAACGCATGGAAAGTATTGCTATACTTAATTTTCTAAACTGGACCCCTTCTCAAGTACAAGAGAAGGGGTCCAGCAAGGACACGAAATATAGCGATACTTTCCGTACATCATTCACTGATGGGCTTCTTTGTTGATATATTTAAGTTTGTAAAGAAAAAAAAATTGTAGTAGTAAACAAAAAACTCAAAGCTGTAAATAAAATGTATGATTTAAATACAATTTTATTTAAATAATAATAATAATAATAAAATAATAATAATAATAATAATAATTGTTTTTTTAGACCTTATCTAAATTTTAAGCAACAGAAACTAATAATTTAAGAAGATAAACTACAAAAGTTAAGACTATTATAAAGATGAAAGTATTTTGTTTTAGTCTTACATAGTGGATTCTCTAATGCTCTCGGGTATTATTTTAATTCTAGAAGAACATTAATATGACCAGAATATTCTAATTATCTGATAATAATCACACACACGCTAAAAAAATCTTCAGATTTGGTGCATTATTTTTTCATTTATTTGTTTTACACATTATTTGAGTCCATCAATATTTTTAGTAAATACCGAAGAAATGAGAAAATATAGTCACCGTGGCTCAAGCGGTAGCGTCCGCGACTTTGAGGCGTCAGTTCGAGGGTTCACGCCCCGTCACGGTCTGAGGTTAGCAAGGGCATGCACTCAGGGTAACGATTACATCTGCCAAAAACAAGTCCTTTGCAAGAAGGCAACCGACCTAGCCCTTGGTAGGAAAGGGAGTCCGTGACGTAAAACAGACAAACCGAAGAAAATAAAATGAAAGTGAGAGCATTAGTAAGTAGTTGCAATGCTCTCTCTTTCTCCTCGACTAAAGTGTTCAAAGGATAGTAACAAAGTGAAAAATTGCTACTGAAAAATTAACCCTGGTTAGGGAAACTAAAATAGACATTCTAAAACTCTCACTAAAGATGGAATAACGTTCATTACAGTAGAAGCAATCTTCTGCTAGTCATTCGGGCCACCACCCACAAACAAAGAGGGGGAAATGTTATGGATTCATAGTAGAAAAGGGAGTTCGTGACGTAAAACCGAATCCAATCCAGGCTGAGCAAATGTAGGAAAGAAAATGATGAAATTCGTACGAACAATGACAGTGAGGAGAGAGAGAGAGAGAAGAAAAAAATTACCACTGTCTATAGGACACCACATTTTGGATCATGTAAAAGACGTAAATTTATTTTAAGATCAATGATCTCAAGTAACCTTGGTGCTAGATGACGGTCTTAGCGTCACTATGAAGACGACTATGAGAAAAACCTGCGCTTTAGAGCTGATAAAATATTACCTATTCTGTTGTCACTTCATACCTGGAGATACCACAACAATCCGAGTTCCATTGGAATGGAATGACACCTGTAGGCAATTCCATACTATTTGTGGTGACTATTCCCAGAATGCCTGCTTTCACCTGGTCAATGAATAGTCTACTCTCAGTTTTTTGCAGGCTACCGTACACAAAAATATTTACTTCACCAACTTCAAATAAAGTTGGGCAAAAACTTACTGGCTTATAATTAAATATAAGACAAACTGTACGGTACTAAAGGGGAAGGGCATGAGTTACGTTTGCTTAATAGTTAGTGGAGAACTCCCACTGGTTAATAACACAAATACACTAAATAATATTAACTGAACACTGCATAAATCCAGGCTTAAATGAAAGACTCATCGATAAAATATAAAAATATATTGAAAAAAGGTTAATATTATAATGGAGCAATATTTCAGCTTAAAAGAAAAGGTTAAATTTTACAAGAATAACAAAGAGTTATAGCTCCCGGCACGACTGCTGGACACATCAAAATAATAATTGTTCAAAATCCAAAAACTTTATGCAATATTGAAACAGAGTCACTGCTTGACAAATTCGACAGCACTAGTCCAAGGGGGCGAAATGGGAGGCTCGTAAATTTACACGAATTTTACGAGTCTCTAACAATAGGTCCTAACCTGG
>JAXCGZ010020434.1:0-5000 GCA_037179515.1 Halocaridina rubra
ACATACATACATACATACATACATACATACATACATACATATATGCATATATACATACATATATGCATACATACACATACATACTTGCATACACAGATACATGCATGCATACAAATAGACATATACAAGGATACATGCAAACATAATTACATGCAAAAATACATTCATACATGCATGCATTCAAATAAACACGTGCATGAATTCGTATTTACATACTTATATTCGTACATTCATGCATGCATACATGCATTCATTCATACATACATACAAATAGACACATACTCTGATACATACATTTTTTTTTTTTTAAGAGTGTGACACCGGGATAGGCAGAAACTGCCCTCATCAACAAAGGCCCGGGCACGAGAAAATACCAAGACGAAGGAAAAGAAAAAGTTAAGGGCAAGGCAGAGATGAGGTAATGTCACACAAAGGAAAACGACAGACAGAAAAAACAGTCAAAGTAAAGAGGACCCAGAGATATGGAGGACTAGGCTCTGAGATGACGATAGATCTGCTTTTTGAAGGATGAAAGGTCATAAGAATTAGGAAAGACAGAAGGAGGAAGAGAGTTCCAGAGTCTGGAGGTAGATGGGAAGAAGCAGTCGCTGCACCGACCAATCCGCGAGCTACAAATCTCCACACAGTACCTGTGAGATGAGGCCGCTTGGCGAGTGTTACGCGGCCTCGGCAGTGGAGGAGGGATGCAACTCGCCAACTCATCAGAGCAGCGATGGAAGTAGTAGCGATAGAAAAGCGAAAGGGAAGATACCTTACGACGAAGAGAGAGAGAATCCAGGTTAGAAGTAAGAGAAGGATCATTAATGAGTCTGACTGCCTTAGATTGAACCCTATCAAGAAGATAAGTAAAGGAAGAAGCACCCCAGATGTGTGAGCAGTATTCTAAGCAGGGGCGGATAAGACCTTTGTAAATTTTAAGTAACTGCAATGAGGAAAAGTAATAACGAAAACGAAACAAAACCCCCAATTTTTTGGATGAAGATTTAGAAATTTGGATTATGTGATTCCTCCATGACAAGTTAGAGGCTATATGGATTCCTAATATATTGATAGAGTTAAGAGGGTAAATTTCATTAGTTTCGAAGACAATAGGGTTATCAGGAGGAGAAGGAGATAAAGAGATAGCCAGAAACTGTGTCTTGGAGGCATTGAATTTAACTAAATTTTGAGTGCCCCATTCAGATACTCTCTGCAAATCGGAGTTAAGAGTAGAAGAAAGAGTGATACGAGATTGATTACGAGTAACAGATGAAAGTTGTGAAGAAAAGGCAGAGGAAAAGTGAAGGGTAGAATCATCGGCAAAGGCATGAAGAAGAGAGGAAGATGGGGACTGTAGAAGATCATTGATGAAGAGAAGGAAGAGAGTAGGTGAAAGAACAGAGCCCTGTGGAACACCACTGGACACAGAGAAAGGGCTAGATGTCGCGCCATCAACAACTACAGATATAGAACGGTCAGTGAGAAAACTGGAAATCAGAGAACAGAAAGAAGGGGTAAAGCCGTAGGCAGGGAGTTTGGCCAACATACATATACACAGTCATGCATACAAAGAAACATATACATGCATACATACATACATACCAACATACGTACATACATTCATTTAAGAACAGTGTTTTCTATAAACCTTAATAAATTATCTGTTCTCAATCTCTAATACCGTTTTATCGCGTCTAACTCTCAATAAACTTCTAATCACTCTTTATATACACCAGTAATAGATTGGAAAGATCGGATTGATTGGATAGAAATTGTTGAATAGATAGAAAATTTCTGTGGGTAGAGCATATTATCGTACTTGATTGATTTAGGGTTAACTTGCACCCTTATATGTCTACCTGTGTATGTCTATCTACCTATCTATCTAGCTATATATCTACCTTTGTATAGCTATCTAACTATATATTTACCTTTGTGTATGTCTGTCTATCTAACTGTATCTACCTTTGTGTATGTATATTTATCTACCTATCTATCTATCTATCTATCTATCTATCTATCTAACTATATATCTACCTGTGTGTTTGTCTATCTATCTATCTAACTATATATGTACCTGTGTGTATCTCTATCTCTCTATCTATCTACTTGTCTGTCTGTGTGTATATCTATCTATCTATCTAACTATATACCTGTCGGTCTGTGTGTATATCTATCTAAGTATCTATCTGTCTACCTGTCTATGGGTTTCTGTGTATCTGTCTGTATGTCTATATGTCTCTCTATCTATCTACTGTCTATCTATCTATCTATCTATCTATCTATCTATCTATCTATCTATCTATCTATCCTTGCCTCTATAGGCTTCTTGGAGTGTAAGATGAGAGTATTTGTTTCATTAATCAGTGAAACTTTCTCTATTTATCAAAAGTTTTTTAATTGTTAATTTTATATCTTCTTTGATGATGTACACGTCTCTGTACGTACAGACTCCACTCACAACTGATCTAACAGCCAAGGGGAAATATAAAATCTACCTGGTTCGGCCTACTATTGTTCTAACTGCCAATCGGATATGTTAATTCTATTTTGCTCCTCCTACTGCTGATCTTACAACCAATGGGAGACGTTAAAACTGCCTTGCTCCGCCCACTACTGATCTAATGTCCTTTGGAAGATGTAAAATCAGTTTTTCACTGCTGTACAAACAAACAAACAAACATTTATTTCCATTTTGTACAATGGTTATTCAACATTAATAGTAACTTATAAGTAGACATGTAATTAAACTAATAAATAAGAGGGTTAGACATATAGTTAAATTAAATGTAGCTTTCATAGAAAATAATAATGCTGTAATAAAAATGTTAACAATAATGTTAATAATAAAGTAGTAAGTATGCCACTAGATACAGGATCGTTATTATCGGCATCATTTCCATAGTTGTTTCCTTACAATGAGAATAATTAGTTCTTAATGAGCAGCAACTATTTGTCCAAAAGAAAACTATATAGTTTGCCTTTGAAAGCTGTGAAGGAGGATGCATTTTTAAGATGCTCTGGAATATTATTCCAGAGTGTTGGCCCTTTGATAGTGATCAGCTTTGAACCTGCTTCTGTGTTTGTTCTGTGAATAAAGAGCTCACTGCTCTGTCTTGTGTTGGTTCCCCTTATATCCCTGACTGTTTTTAAATCAAATAGCCTGCTAGGATAATGATGGTCCAAAATTTTGAATACAAAAACATAAATAGCATAAGCAACCTTATTTTCTGCCCGCAGCCACCCAAGTTTATTGAGAGCTGGTGTGATGTGGTCATATTTTCTTATTCCTCCCAGGGCAACTCGAGCTGCAAAATTAATAAGCTTCTGTATTCTGTTTATCTGAGTCTTAGTGGTAGCTCCCCAAACAGTTGTGCAGTAATTAATGTGACTTAGGGCTAGAGATTCAACAACAGTTAATCGAGTGGTAGTCTCAAAATTGTCTTTTATACGTGATAAGTACATTAATGTTCCTGTAACCTTTTTGCATACTTTATCTATGTGGGAATCAAACAACATGTGGTTATCAAAGTGAATTCCTAGGTTTTTGACTGTTTTGCTAAGTGTGATAATATTGTCCCAAAAATTAATTGTTGTGTTTTCTGGAATTTGTGCTATGTGGAACCTTGAACCAATAAATATGCACTGTGTTTTACTTTCGTTAATTAACAGCCCAATTTCTTGGAAATAGGTTTTAATTTTTGACAGAGTGTTTTCTGCTCTTAAAGTTAGCTCTGGGAGATTATTAATATCACCACTAAAGAGTAGTTGAGTGTCATCTGCATATTGTACGACTAGACAGTCCGAAATGAAAGAAGATAGATCATTTACGTAAATGGAGAAGAGGATAGGACCAAGTACTGATCCCTGTGGAACACCAAATGATACATTTTTTGGCACAGAGATAATGTTGTTAAGACGTATGGACTGTTTACGATTAGATAGATACTCGCTAAACCAGCTTGGATCAATATTTAAGTTAATACATTTACTTAAAAGAATTTCATGGTTTACACTGTCGAAGGCTTTTGATAAGTCTAATAATATAAGCAAAGATATTTTTTTCATATCTATATTATTATATATACTATTCGTAACTTTAAGCAGTGCAGTTTCCGTCGAGAGTTTTGGTCTGAAACCATGTTGGTTAATCGTTAGTAGTCTATTTGATTCTAAATATGACATAGGACGGAAAAAGTTATTTTGCAGCTCTATCTTGCATTAGTTAGGCCCCATTTAGATTATGCTGTGCAATTCTGGTCACCCTATTATAGAATGGAAATTGAATCCTTGGAGAGGGTGCAGCGAAGAATGACCAAGATGATACACAATATCAGAAATCTACCATATGAGGACAGATTAAAAAAACTTAATCTACATTCTCTAGAGAGGCGAAGAGTTAGGGGGGATATGATTGAAGTGTATAAATGGTTTAAAGGGATTAACAAGGGAGATATTAATAAAGTTTTAAAAATTCATGATCAAACCAGAACTCGTAATAATGGATTTAAGCTTGGTAAATTTAGGTTCAGAAGGGAAATTGGTAAAAATTGGTTTGGTAATAGAGTAGCTGATGCCTGGAACAAGCTTCCTAGTAGGATAGTAAATGCCAATACCTTAGACACCTTCAAATGTAGATTAGATAGACATATGACAGAGGTAGGGTGGGTATGAATAGGTTAGTGCTTGTTAGAAAAATCATAAAAAGAAAAATAGAATAAATAAGTAGAGTAGAATAGAATAGGTTAGACATGCTGAAAATACAATTCAAAAATGGAGCTGCCTCGTGTGTGCCAGTAGGCATGTTGCAGTGTCCTCTATTCTTATGTCCTTATAAGTTGGCATGCAACAATTTTTTCTAATATTTTAGAGAAAATGGGTAGCAGGGAAATGGGACGATAGTTTGTCACATCTTCTCTGTCCCCCTTTTTATGCAGAGGTATTACATGTGATATTTTCCAAGAGGCAGGAAACTTTTTAGTAACAATGGAAGTGTTCAT
>JAXCGZ010020435.1:0-12053 GCA_037179515.1 Halocaridina rubra
TAGACATATGACAGAGGTAGGGTGGGTATGAATAGGTTAGTGCTTATTAGAAAAATCATAAAAAGAAAAATAGAATAAATAAGTAGAGTAGAATAGAATAGGTTAGACATGCTGAAAATACAATTCAAAAATGGAGCTGCCTCGTGTGTGCCAGTAGGCATGTTGCAGTGTCCTCTATTCTTATGTTCTTATTGTTATGTTCTTATGTATTGATCGAGTTCGAAGTGCTACGTCACCTAAAAGGGATATACTATTAACTAACGTTCATATATTTAATTTCAGAGCCTAGAGAGAGTATTATCGTAATTTAACGTGCTTTACAGAGTGTGTGTGTGTATATGTGTGTGTGTGTGTGTGTGTGTGAAAGAGAGAGAGAGAGAGAGAGAGAGAGAGAGAGAGAGAGAGAGAGAGAGAGAGAGAGAGAGAGAGAGAGAGAGAGAGAGAGAGAGAGAGAGAGAGAGAGAGAGAGAGAGAGAGAGAGAATGAGCTCATTGCCATCTTTATGCTTCCTCTCTCTTAGTTTATATATATATATATATATATATATATATATATATATATATATATATATATATAATATATATATATATATATATATATATATATATATATATATATATATATATATATATATATATAATTTTTCTTTATTTTTTTCCACTAATTAATTGTATCTTTCAATTCTGTTAACATTTCATTTGTAATCTTACAGAGTCTCTGTTATCGCATTATCTTCTCTTTTAGTTTCTCCATCACATTTTGTTTTAAGAGTGTGAAACCGGAACGGGCGAAGAAAATTGCTTAAGTCAGCCAAGGCACCAAGAAGATTTAAAGAACAGATGGGGAGTGCTGTGACTTGTTAAATTTAAAGAGATGAAAGAAACGTGTAACGAATACCCCCAAAATTTGGTGTAGATGTAGGCAAAGGATTAGAAGTGTGACTGAAGGAAGACTTAAAATGCAGTATATTTCATCGCTTCTCTCTATTTCTCTTTTCTTCCACTTGCCCTTCTCACCAGTTTACTTTCAAACAACTGTGACCCCTTTCTTCATTAATATTCCATATCATGAGTTGGCCAAGGCAGAGACGTCACTTATCAATGAATATTCTCTTTATAGTTTCTTCCTTCACGAATCGATCAATGAACAACGAGGAATATCAATATTCACAATTTAGCTTCATGATTGGTTAACGATAATGAACTTTACCTCTCTCTCACACTCCCTCTCTCTCTCATACACACACACAAATACACATACACATGCACGTACGCACTATAGCCTTATAGGTAATTCAATTAAGTAAGGTCCGAGTCTAGAATGTCCTAGGGTGGATTACGAAAGGGAACTTATGGAACTAAAGAAAAGTTCATGGTTTTTCCAACGGGAAAGACTCTACAAGGTAATTTCTGATTCAGTGGGATGATACACTGTCAAGGAACACATTCTGTGAAAGGCAGCGTAAAACAGTGTCAGTGTCTTTCCTCAAGGAAAAATAACAACAAAACCAATGATACAGAATGGACATATATGGTAGAAAAAGAGCAGTATCCTTTCCCTCGCTCAGTGGACCTGGACCTGACTCCTATCGTCAAGTTCTCGCATTTCTCAACCTTAAGGTGGTTTGTAGAGCGTATCCAGCCAAGACCTTCTAGGAGTGAAGATTACTGAAGTGTCCTACATGGTCTTCACCAACCGTTCAAGTACACTGAGGATACATTAGAGGTGTAAGGTTAATGGAAAACAGTTACTTCACCAGTATGGCAGAAAGAGTAAAAAATGGCCATTTAACAGCTTTTTTTCAAAAATATTTTCCAAATATGTAGGCACTCACTGGTGCAAACATGCACAGACAGACGCCTGAATCTATGAACAAGTAACGGAAATCGATAAAATGAGTGTAAAGAAATACGAGTTAGTACGTCAGAGATAAAAGAAAAAGAAATCTTTTCTGTTAGGAATGAAGACAAATGGCGATGGAAAATATAAAACCAAAAATTTTCCCCAGGATTTTGAAGGCTTCAAAATACTTACTCTCACTTTTATACTATTGCAAATCTTTTCTCGTAATCACGATTTAGATTCCCCAAAGAAAAGTATAAACAATAAATAGGAAAATGAATAAATATGTAAGTCAATGAATAAATACCCTAATGAATATAAATAAAGAATATGACACAAGCAAATAAATAGATAAATAAATAAATATATTAAGCATAGAAAACTGGGAGAAAAAAAGTAGCTTCATTACAATGAAAAGATGTTGAAAGAGGCAAAACGAACTAAAATGAATAATTTTGACCTTGTATATTCTGCCATACATTTTCCAATGGCAGTCAATGACCCTTATTTTCTTTCTCGTTGGACAAATTTTTATTTCCACTGCCGTGGAATACGCACAGACAGTGTTAGGATGTCTCTCATATTGAATGCTCGCATACTAAAATTAAGGTTTGCAGCCTCAACATAATCTGCAAAATAACCATATATGTGGTTACCAAGCAATAGCAACTCTGTTTTGAAAGTAAGAAATACAAAAAGAAAATAGATGTTCTGAGTTTATGTCAAATAAACTTTTCTTTTACAAGTAGGCAAATGAACCGAATTTTCGACTCAAGCATTATATATAATAAGCAATATATATATATATATATATATATATATATATATATATATATATATATATATATATATATATATATATATATATATATATATGAAATGTCACTTACTATACGCTTATATGTACATTAAGAGTCTATATTAACAAATAACTTAGCTAATTAATAACAACGACATCTCCACTAATTTATTTTGTGTGGCTAAATGATAATCTAGCAGGCTAAATATTTTATATATATATATATATATATATATATATATATATATATATATATATATATATATATATATATATATATGTGTGTGTGTGTGTGTGTGTGTGTGTGTGTGTGTGTGTGTGTGTGTGTGTGTGTGTGTATGTGTGTGTGTGTGTGTGTGTGTGTGTGATGACCTAATTGCGATTACCTAATTGTGTTTACGGGAAAGAGCCCAAAGCTCGTATCTTCCTGTCTCCTGATCGGTTCCATTTTATACTTAGTGATACTCATCATACCTGTCCTGAAAACTATGGATTGAGATAGCATTAACTACCTCCTCGCTTAGCCAATTCCAATTATCAACTACTCTTACACTGAAAAAGTATTTCCTTACATCCTGCAAAAAAGTTTCTTACGAAGCTTCAAACTATGACCCCTAGTTCTAGAGCCAGCCATATCAAAATATCGATCCCTATCCACTCTATCATAACCATGAAGGAATTTAAAGACTTTCACCATATCCCCCCTCACTCTTCTAGCTTCGAGTGATGGTAAGTCTACTTCCCTCAGCCTCTCATCATAACTGAGATTGCGTATTTCTGGCACCAGTTTCGTGGCATGTCTTTGAACTTTTTCAAGCTTAGCTATGTGCTTTTTCGCATGATTACATAATTGTGATTACCTAATTGTGTTTACGGGAAAGAGCCCAAAGCTCGTATCTTCCTGTCTCCTGATCGGTTCCATTTTAGACTTAGTGATACTTATCATACCTGTCCTTAAAACTATGGATTGAGATAGCATTAACTACCTCCTCGCTTAGCCAATTCCAATTATCAACTACTCTTACATTGAAAAAGTATTTCCTTACATCCTGCACAGAAGTTTTCTTACGAAGCTTCAAGCTATGACCTCTAGCTCTAGAGCCAGCCATATCAAAATATCGATCCCTATCCACTATCATAACCATGAAGGAATTTAAAGACTCTCACCATATCCCCCCTCACTCTTCTAGCTTCGAGTGATGGTAAGTCTAATTCCCTCAGCCTCTCATCATAACTGAGCTTGCGTATTTCTGGCACCAGTTTCGTGGCATGTCTTTGAACTTTTTCAAGCTTAGCTATGTGCTTTTTCAAGTGCGGATTCCAAAAGGGGGCTGCATATTCGAGTTTTGGCCTCACATAGGTTACATAAATATTTCTGAACATTTCCTTGTCCATGTTCCTGAAGGCTACTCTTACATTTGATAAGAATGCATATGCTGCCCTTACTATGCCATTTATATGTATTTCTGGAGACAAATCTGCCAGTATGTTTACTCCTAGATCTCTCTCATTTTCTGTCTCTTGAAGTTGTACTCCAGCCACCGAGTAGTCAAGCTTGGGCCTTCTTGCACTTGTACCCATTCTCATTACCTTACATTTTGAAGTATTGAATTTCATTAGCCACTTTTCTGACCACTCATGCAGATTATTTAGATCCTCCTGAAGTTCTCTACCATTGTTCTCGTTTTTTACTTTCTTCACAATCTTTGCATCATCTGCAAACATATTCATGAATGAATTTACACACTCTGGTAGGTCATTTACATATACAAGGAACAAAAGTGGCCCTAAAACTGAACCCTGTGGAACTCCACTACTAACTCTTCTCCATTCAGACAATGAGTGTCTTACTCTAACCCTCTGTTCCCTTCCTTCTAAGTAAGTTTTTATCCATTCCAAAACATTTCCACCTATTCTAGCCGTTGATTGCAGCTTCCTAATAACTCTCCCATGTGGAACAGTGTCAAACGCTTTCTGGAAGTCTAGGAATATGCAATCTGCCCAGCCCTCTCTTTCCTGTAAGATTTGGCTTACCTCATCATAAAATTCTAATAAGTTTGTTACTGTTGATCTACCTTCTCTGAAGCCATGTTGCCTCACTGACAAAAAGTTGAAGGATTCCAAGTGAAGAGAGATATGTTTCCTTAGTAGTTTCTCCATAAGTTTGCAAACTATGCTGGTCAAGGAAACTGGTCTATAGTTCAGAGCCGTATCCCTCCTTCCTTTTTTGAAGATAGGTATCACATTTGCTTGTTTCCAGCATCTTGGAATCTCCCCCCGACTCCAGTGACTCCTTAAATATGATACTTAGTGCCACTGATATTGTGTTTGCGCATTTTTTAAGCACATGAGGGGATATGTTATCAGGACCTGTAGCTTTATGAACATCTAAATTCATCAGCGCTTTGCATACCTCTGTGGCTGTAAGGTTGATGTTCTCTAATACCGGCCCTTGAGCTTCTATCACTGCAATCTGAGGGGGTGGGGTATTTTCTACTGTAAATACTGACTGAAACTCCTTGTTCAATTCTTTGCAGATCTCATCATCCGTCTCAGTGATGCTTCCATCCGCTCTCTCTAGCCTAAAAACCTGTTCTTTTACCTTCAGTTTTCCTCTGATAAAGCTGTGGAAAAGCTTGGGATTTTCTTTAGCCTTCCTGGTGATGTCCCTCTCATAGTCTCTCTCTGCCTCTCTCCTTTTACTTAGGTAGTCATTTCTTGCTCTTTTGTAGGTTTGCCAGGCATTTATGTTTTTTCTCCTCCTATACCTTTTCCAGCATTTGTCTCTCCACTCCTGAGCTCTTTTACACCCATTATCGAACCATTTCTCTCTGGCATGAATTACACCTACTTTGGTGACAGGTATGCAGCAATCTACTATCTTCCCATATTTCTCACAAAAGATGTCATACATTTCTTGTACAGACTTGTTGTAAAATAAGGTTCTCCAGTCAATAACTGCAAAAAGCTCATTCATTTTGATGTAATCTCCTTTCGGATAGTTCCTCCTCATGTCCTCAGTGCCTCTACTCTCAGGAAGAATATCTTCAATGATATACTCCACCAACAACACACAGTGGTCACTCTTTCCAATTGGTGGTTCATACTCAATTTTTTCAATATCCAACACATTATCTGTGAACACTAGATCAAGTAGTGATGGCTCATCCCCACCCCTGGCCCTTGTTGGTTCCATTACATGTTGGTGTAGGAAATTCCCTTGTACGCAATCTAGGAATCTTGCCCCGAATGAGTCCTCACCACTGTGTGGGTCAAGATTTATCCAATCTATCTCTTTATGATTAAAGTCTCCCATAATCAAAATCCTACATTTTTTTTCCCGTGCCATGTTAACAACTGGGTTTATGACTTCAATAGTACCTATATGACTTTCCTCATAAATTTCAAGCCTATTTTGGTTCCTTGGTGGGTTGTATACAACAGTTATTATAATGCTCTCTGACCCAGTATTTATGCGAGCAACAAGAAATTCCCTGAACTCACTTTCTATAGCCAAGTTTATTTCTTCGACTTGAATCCTCTCACTTATGAGCAGTACTATCCCTCCACCAGTCCTCTCAGATCTTTCAACCCTTAGTATTCTGAAACCCTTAGGAAAAACTGTGACACTGTTTATGTCCTCACTCAACTTAGTCTCTGTAATTGCTACTATATCTGCCTTACTGTTGTGAATCCTATCTTTTAATTCTACTGCCTTACCAGCTAATCCATCAGCATTTGTGTATAACAATCTTAATGAGGCCCCGTCCCCTGATCTTCTGTCATTATCTTCTTTATTTCCCCTTTGTCTGGAAGAACTCTGTAATGAAAATTTTTCTTCTCTTCTTCATTTCTTTTATCATTTAACCTTCTTGCCTCTTGCAACAAGTTTTTGATCTTTCCCATCTCTTCCTGTGTTCCGTATTGTCTAATGAACACTTCTTTGAATTCTTGAAGGTCTTTTAGACTTTTTTTTCTCAACAATATTTCCCTACATGTTTCTCCTCTCTCAAAGGTTACTTTTGTTGGTGTCGGCTTTCCTTCCCTCGAATATTTACCTAGTTGGTGTATTTTTACAATATCCTCAGGACCACATACTACTCCAAGCTTTCTTATCAGGTCTACAACTCTAGCTTTATTTTCTTCAAGTCTCCCCTGCCATGTTGGCTCCTGGGACTCGCTTATGCCTGATATTACCACTGTCTTCTCCTTATCAAGTGCCTGTCTGATGAGTGGGTTTGCCCTTTCCATCACAACGTCTTTCATTTTTTCGATTACTGTCTCTTTATAGTCAACTGTTTGTATGTTTTCCAGTGCCACCACCTTTACAGCCTCTTTTACTGCCACATTCCCCTTTAGTGCATCAGCAAAGGAAGTTTTCATGGCATCATTTTCCATATTCAGCTCCTGGAACTCTTTTCTGAACTGTTCAATGTTTTCCTTAATCTGGACATTCCAAGCAGCAATCTTGTCTCTCTCAGAAGAGAGCAGTGAACTAACACCTAATTCCTTTAGGTTGTCATTCAGCTGTTTGTTTTTATCTTCTTGTTTAGAAAGTCTAGATTCTAGTTGACTCTTATCCCCTTCCAGCTTCTTTATTCTTTTTTCTAGTTCCTTTCTCTCCTGCCCTTGTGCTTTATTTGCTTCCTCCAAAGATCTTATTTGCTCTCTGAGTGTTTCATTCTCTTTCATTTCTCCATCCATATTCTGAATTTTATCATCAAGGCTTATAACCATTTCCTCTAAATTCTTGATTTTCTGTTTGAGTCTCCTGATGGCTAGACCCATGGATGGGAGAGGTTTGGGACAGAGATGGCGTCATTTTTATGTTCTCCCTCTCACAGAAAAAAAAATTAATTAAGCTTCACACCGAATTTTTATATCTCCATATAAGTGCTATTTAGTGACTCAGTTTATCTCTTTTTTTTTTTGGTAACACACATCTTAACTTAAAAACTTGACCATGGTAATTTAAGGATAAAAAAAAAAAATGCAACAAAACAAAAGTCAAACCTGAAGGAAAAATTCGAACCTGTGTCTGAGGTGGCACCCACCTGTTTCTGCTATATATTCTTCCTAACTGATAAACTCACTTGCTAACCAAGGTATGTTATCACAAGATTAGACTTTACATTTAACTCAATATATATACAAAATAAAAACAAAATAGTAAAAGAGAAAGCTAAAAGAAAAGCAAAAAAAAAAATGAAGAAAATAAGACAGCTGTACTACTTGGCAACCTAACTCAGTACTGTTGACAGGTGGATATTTTTTTTTTTTACTTCTTCAATTATTTCGTGTATCAAACTAACTAACAAGTTAATATAAATGGGAAGGATACTGATTTTAACAATATATGGAACCACAGGATCAGGTAAACGGCTTAAGAGCTTTCCCCAGTTTACACAAAAAATTAGGTAATGTGATGTGATGGCTTCACCTCTGGCAACTCTTCTAAATTTCCTTCAAGGCAGAACTGGACGGCAGCTTCTCTCTCCCCTCACGAAAAATGTTCTCAATTTTTTTTCCTTTAATATTTTGGACAGTCTCGTCATACAACAAATATAAGCTTTGTACTCACAATACTCTGCAGGATTTCAGATTAAGGGAAATTATGGTAAAGTTTTCCACTAAGCACTTAGTCACTCGAAACAATTAAAAATTTAAGAGGAGCAGTTCCGTGTGTCACTGAACGCGCGGTGTGTGTGTGTGTGTGTGTGTGTGTGTGTGTGTGTGTGATTACCTAATTGTGATTACCTAATTGTGTTTACGGGAAAGAGCCCAAAGCTCGTATCTTCCCGTCTCCTGATCGGTTCCATTTTAGACTTAGTGATACTTATCATACCTGTCCTTAAAACTATGGATTGAGATAACATTAAATACCTCCTCGCTTAGCCAATTCCAATTATCAACTACTCTTACACTGAAAAAGTATTTCCTTACATCGTGCAAAGAAGTTTTCTTACGAAGCTTCAAACTATGACCTCTAGTTCTAGAGCCAGCCATATCAAAATATCGATCCCTATCCACTATCATAACCATGAAGGAATTTAAAGACTCTCACCATATCCCCCCTCACTCTTCTAGCTTCGAGTGATGGTAAGTTTAATTCCCTCAGCCTCTCATCATAACTGAGATTGCGTATTTCTGGCACCAGTTTCGTGGTGTGTGTGTGTGTGTGTGTGTGTGTATGTGTGTGTGTGTGTGTGTGTGTGTGTGTGTGTGTGTGTGTGTGTGTGTGTGTGTGTGTGTGTGTGTGTGTGTGTGTGTGTGTGTGTGTGCATACATATTTAATATTAGCAGAGATTAATGTATATTTTACTCAGGCACCAAGACCCCTTCTTACAGATACATATTTTGAGAAGTCTATCAAAGGATACATTCCTCTGTTCTTTTTGATACGGCAGCATCATGTTAAGTATACAGCATTAATTCTTTTACAATATATATATATATATATATATATATATATATATATATATATATATATATATATATATATATATATATATATATATATATATATATATATATATATATATATATATATATATATATATATATGTATATATATATATATATATACACATGCACACGCATATATATATATATATATATATATATATATATATATATATATATATATATATATATATATATATATATATATATATATATATATATATATATATATATATATATATATATATATATATATCTATATATATATATATATATATATATATATATATATATATATATATATATATATATATATATATAATATATATATATATATATATATATATATATATATATATATATATATATATATATATATATATATATATATATATATATATATATATATATATATGCTAAAAGTTCATAACAAAATTCTTATTTACATATATACAAATCATTATATATGTATATATATATATATATATATATATATATATATATATATATATATATATATATATATATATATATATATATATATATATATATATTTAACATCAATATACCCTAACATACCAGAAATAATCTAAATGGAGCAAACCTAGTTTGCCTATTAGTATGGGAAAACGCATCAAAGAGAGCCCCAATATCGAAATTCGATAAGGTAGGTATGTCATTCCGAAACGATTAATCTAAGAATCTCATTAAATGATGACTAAGAAGTCAGAATACCCTGAGAATAGAGGAAAGAAGGCTTCAGAAATAAAAATAACTAACCACAAATAAATAATTTGAAACTTACCATAAATGTATTCATAAAGAATATTTAAAGAGGGAAAACACCTGATCATTAAGATACCTGAATTTATTTTAGCTGAAGAAAAAAAAGCTATATGACATGCATAGATGTGAACAGTTCAATATATGTGCTTTGAGTGTGTGCTTGAATGTGTGTGTTTGTGAGTGCGCGTTCGTGCGTGTATGTGTAAGGGAGTACAATACCTTTCGCAAAAAAGAATTGGAAAGAAAACTATGGCATAAAAAGAAAGATCCATACGAGGCCAATCCTGTACACTTTCCACAATTCGGTTCTGCGCATCAGGTCGATCGTATTTGATACAAATTCCAAACAGAAATTTTAACAGTATTTGAGGTAATAAAATGGATTTGATAAAATGGTAAACACACATACACAGAAGAGAGAGAGAGAGAGAGAGAGAGAGAGAGAGAGAGAGAGAGAGAGAGAGAGAGAGAGAGAGAGAGAGAGAGAGAGAGAGAGAGAGAGAGAGAGAGAGAGAGAGAGAGAGAGTACATCATCTGAAGGTGAAAAATAAACCATATTGCTGTCCGGGCAAAATTACGACTCTACAGAGTTCGTATGTTGAAGTAAGATAAGAAAGATAATGTCAGTATAAAAATATTACATCTCTGTTTTTAACTATTCAACTAAGCGGGGAGGCACGGTTAGGAAAAGGGGATATTATATATTAAAAGAGCGCTGGCCCTCTTGAACACAGTGTGTCAATAATATCAACTCTGCTCATCTAATGGTGCACTCGCAGTGCTGCTGTGTTGACTGGGGTTACCACTCCAAGTAGCAATACTACCTTCTCCGTCTTAACCCCCAAAAGTTTAAGGAGAACAGATGTTATATGACTCACCTGGGGATATCAAAGTTGGGACCCCCTAGACTTAGACAATAATCTAGAGCAAGTGCCAACTGGGTTTTCAGTTTATCATTAACTAACCTTGTGCAACTGACACGCTCTCATGGGAACAGACACCTCGGAAAGGGAAATTTGGGACCTCCTGGACAAGTTAGGCAACAATCTTGAGTATTTGAAAGTTGGTTTTTCATATTATCCATAAGTAACCTTGTATAACCTACTCGCTTCTTACATACAAAGATATGTTCATTACACATTAAAATATACTTAATATTAATTTCGCAATTACAGCTTTCAAAAATATGCCAAATAACAACCACACAATATCTGCTAAGTAAAGGACAGCTTCGTATGCGCCTAAAATTTGTTTGGCAATGATTCTCTAAAAATTATCAGTCATACAGGAGAGGAAAACAGAAGAAGAGGGAGGTGTGCTGACCCCTTCCTTGGCTCTTGGCACAGAATTTGGAAATGCAAAACTTTCTCGTATGGCCACATATGATAAATCTTGCTGAGAAATCATTGATAACGGAAATCGATGGAACGAAATGTAAACAAAGTAGTTGAGAGTCATTCGGTTTCCGTGTGAACAATTGGTAGGGAAAATGGGTTCATTTCTCTTTTCAATTCACTCATTTAAATATTATTTAGATATTCGATAAATGGAGAGACATAATGTCGTGAGAATAATCTGGCTTCATAACGATAGATGTAATATACACGCGGTATATATGCATTTGAATCACTGTATTGAGAGTTAATTTAATATAATGCGCTTTAATTAAATGATAAAACAAAAGTGCCAAAAATAACCATTTAACTTACTCCTGCACGCCAAGCAGGGCTTTATACAATACTAAGAAAAACTGCAGATTTCATAGTACTCGTATGCTCTCAACATTTTGGAATTCTAGAGTAGTATACATCATTTATGCAGACCATTCCATGGAGACTGTTCTAACAAATAGCTGCATTACAGTAAGTTCTTATGAATCAGAATATCATTTACATATAGTGAGCTCCAAAGTGCAAGCAGAAAAAAAAATCTGGCAAACATAGCTTCATCTAATTAATATAATAAATGCATGACAATATTTTTTGCGCTCTCACTAGTGGAAGAGACAGAATGCATCAGCCAGTGAATACTTCTGAATCTAATATACGATGATTGAGCTGAAGAAAAGGACTCTCTCTCTCTCTCTCTCTCTCTCGCATGGGTAAGCATGTTTGTTTACGTTCCTGATATTTTCATGGTTTTTCGTGTTTTCTAAACTGCCTTT
>JAXCGZ010020436.1:0-7500 GCA_037179515.1 Halocaridina rubra
TATTAATCAACCACATAATTGCCAGCCTCCAGCTGAAAGAAATATTATCAATAATTTTAGACCGCACCCAATCGATTTAGTCACACTTATTCTTATCATAAAGAACCTCAAACCAACAAACTCTTGTGGTTCCGATGGGATACAACTTCGCTTCCTAATTGACTCATTGCCAGTTACAGTATTTTTCATTTTAGTCATTGTTAATACATCCATTGTTACAGGCAGTTATCCTAACCTCTGGAAGCATCCCTATATCATCCCCGTTTTTAAGAGTGGAGATACTAATAATGTTGAAAATTATAGGCCAATCTCTCTTCTCAGCATTCTGTCTAAAATACTTGAGAAGGTAGTTGCCACCCAGTTAATAAATTTCCTTGAATCAAATTGTCTATTATGTGAAGAACAACACGGTTTTCGGCCTAAACTTTCGACCGAGACGGCCCTACTTAAAATTACTGATAAAATTTATAGTAATATTGAAAATAAGAAAATATCACTTTTATTATTGTTAGATTTGTCTAAAGCATTTGACAGTGTACACCATCAAATTCTAATGAGAAAACTTTCCAAAGTTCATGTTGACTCATTTTGGTTCGAAAATTATCTGAAAGATCGAATTCAATCAGTTCGAATGGGCTCGACTCTCTCTTCTTCTTTAGATATCAGTTTTGGCGTTCCTCAGGGTTCAATTTTGGGTCCTCTGCTTTTCTTAATATATGTTAATGATTTACCTCAATTTATAAGAGATTGCCTACTTGTTATGTATGCTGATGACACCCAGATTATGCTTACTGGTGACATTGATAGAATTCCTGAAATCTTAAAAAGGGCTGAAGATATATTAAACTGTGCCAAAAGTTATTTTAACAGTAATGGTCTTTTACTGAACGAAAATAAAACTAAATTCGTTATTTTTGGATCAAATCAATACCTGTCCCGCATTCCTGAGAACATCAGTATAAATTTCAACAATGTTTCACTCTTCCCATCTAATAAGGTTAAAAATCTAGGAGTTATTATGGACAGTACCATGACATTTAATTTTCATATCGATGAACTACATAAAAAAGTGAACGGGACCCTTATTTACTTGAACAGAGTCTATGAAAGATTCGAGCCTGATTGTAGGGTAATTGTAGTACAAACATTGATTTTAAGTATTCTCAACTACTGTCTAAGTGTTTGGGGTTCCACGACTAAGACCCAGATGTTACGAGTGAAAAGGCTCCAGAATTTTGCTGCAAGAGTTGCCATAGGGGGGGTGCATAAACATGATCACGTGACTCCCCTCTTTGAGAGATTGGGTTGGCTAAGGATGGACATGAAGTTCATATATAATATCTGTCTTTTAGTTTTTAAAATAAATCATGGAATATTACCGGAATGGCTCTTCTCATTGCCAACAGTTAATCAAGTGCGTATCAATAACGTCAACACCAGATATCAGAATTCTTTTTACGTGCCCAGAACTTCCACTGATATTGGGGCAAGAGCCTTAAATGTAATAGGCCCGAGACTTTGGAACTCTTTACCCGCAAACTTAAGAAGTTGCCAAACATTACCCTCACTTAAATCTCATCTTTTAAATCACCTACTTAATAAGTGATTTTAGTCTCATTATTATCCTCCCATTGGGTAAACGAAGTGTATGTATGCATATTTTAATGTGTAAATTTTTTGATTTTGTGCTTTGCAAATTTCATTAGTTTTATTTTGACATTTTACATTGTAATTTGTAATTAGATTAATTATCATGTGTAAATTTTGTGATTTTGTGCTTTGCAAATTTCATTAGTTTTATTTTGACATTTTACATTGCAATTTGTAATTAGATTAATTATCATGTAATAGCCATTTTTGATGGAATAAAGTTTTTGACTTTGACTTTGACTTTGACTCTCTCTCTCTCTCTCTCTCTCTCTCTCTCTCTCTCTCTCTCTCTCTCTCTCTCTCCTACCTTTCACTCGACGCTGAGCCTGACAGAGGCTCCGTTCAATGCTAGAAGAACGTTGCTGTCTTTGAGTTTTTTTTGTGTGTTTTTTTCTGCGAAGCTAGGCGATAATTGTGCCTACATTTTATTGCAGTCAATAGATTGTTGCATGCTGTTATTGCATAAATACTGATAAGACATCGGTAGTACCGCCATTTGCATAAATATTTTTGCCACATGTCGCAACTGTTTAGAGAATAGATAGAACTCCCATTGACAAATTGTGGAGCCAGCAAGTTGCCACTTATGCTATATATATATATATACATTGATTATGACAGCAGGAATTTGAATATTAAAGGAGACTGTGTTAGAATAAGCATCACTATGAAATATAAGTATAGAACTCTGTTCTTACTTCTGAATGCCAGTCTCCACTGTATATATATTGATATTTCCGATTTAGTATATTTATTTTTATTGTTTATTATTCTTATTTTTAGATCATGATTATTAGTAATGTTGTTATGTTGACTGATATTGTTGCTATCTCTCAATGGCCTGTTGCTAATTATTATTTTTGAAATGAAATCAGCAGTAACTTGATGATTTGTATCTTTTATCTGAATTCATACTTGATGTTACTGTAGCCACCGCTAATAAGAATGTTTCTTTAGTGGCTTTTCTCAGCATTTAATGATTATTCTTTTTGACATTTATAGTAGAGTAATGCTATGTAGCAGTTGCTAAGTCCTAAGTATCTTGGAATAATAATCTAGTTGTGTAGACACATACCTTCCATTACCACCCTATTCCTAGGCAGCCCCGACCTGCAAGTTCTAAAAGTCTTTAGATTTTGTCCGTCAGACAAGTCCCTAATGCCCATTGAATAGAGATTGCAATCACTTGCAGTTGCAGGGGAGGCAAAGTATAGCCTCGATTACCAACGTATGGCCATTGTTGGTACCCTGAAGTCATAGGGAACCTTTCTTACAACTGTAGTAGTGACATAGGTTCAAACTTTCATCCCGCGTTCTACTTCGAAGGTACGTGTGAGAGGACCGTACAGGAAGAGTAACGCTGTGACGTTGCAGGTCTCCTGCGTGGTGGTCTTAGTCAAGATCGGCCGAGGGCGGGACGAGAAAGCCGGGCTGGAAGGATTCGCGGGATGGGGCCCAGTCCTTGTCCTTTTTGCTCTGCCTAACCGAGTAACGGAGATATGGCAACAAACCTGGGCCTGCAGCGAGGACGGCGGGGGAGTGAAAGCGAAAGAATCCCCGTGGGAAACCGGGGAATCGCACCTAGCAAGAATTCATGAGCAAGGGACAGAGAAAACGAAAGTCGTCCTGGACAGAGAAAGTAAAAGTCGTCCTAGACAGAGAAAACGAAAGTCGTCCTAAGACAGGGAGGACAGTCCTAAAAGAATAAAAATTTTAAACTACTTTAAAAACCCAGGTAATCTTGATGAAATCCCAGAAACAAGGAGATCCCCCTACGTGTCATAACGGTAGTAAAAAGAGAGGAAAAGAAACGCAGAAATATTTTAAAATATTTTAATAATACCTTTAGAGGCCACGTAAATGAGAAAGAAAAATAATCCCTATACATGTCCGAACTTTAGTGAAAAGAGAAAGAAGGGTATTTAAAAGGAAAAAAAAAATCCCTTATTGGTTAATTAAAATTACCTCCGTATTAGAACTGAAAAAATGGGAAAGAAAATGTCCCCACCGTCTTTTGTGCTAAAAAAAAAAAAAAAAGGAGACAAAATATTTTTATTTTTATGTTTATTTTTTTTGCTTTGCTAGCTTTAAGATAATTTTAAGCGCAAACTCAGAGTCTCCCTTAAATATAGTGTTGAGTAAGTGCCATTGATAAAGTGTATGATGTGAACTAAGATTAATAAGTTATTTTCTGCTTAAATAATATTAGTGTTTTGTTTTAGCATTATTATTATTTGCATTATGATTTAATCTTTAGATTCATTAAGTTTTTATGTTAAGTGGTCTCTGAATAGTAATATAATATGAAAGTAAAACATGTTTTGTTTCAGGAGTAGTTTTTAAGGCTTAATTTTAAGACAAATCAATGCCCCTAATAATGACAGGAATAGAATTTCTGAAGGTAAGGTCTCTTATAGAAATTACTGTTGATGTTATAGTCTATTGCATTTTACATGTTTATACATGCTAATACTCTACTCAATTGTTTGCTAATGTTCTAAATGAGTCATAATCCTACTGTAATTAACTCAATTTTGTCTTTTAAAGAAACGAGAGAAGTAGATGAATTAATGTTTTGATTTAAACTGACCTTTTGATCTTAATTAATGTTTAATATTAGTTTCACACTGGAATTATGTTGCTTAAATATAAGAATATGTTGTATTTCAGATTTCCAACAAGGAAATAGACCCTGCATGCTCTAGTTGTCTGTAAAAGTACTCTATATATGTTATGTTTGTGTAATTTGTATAGGAATTCTTAGAAAATAGCTTAAATAATTCGGCCCCATTTCTATTGTAAACTAATGTTAGCTAGGATATGTCCAAGAGCTCCCGGAAAACTAGTCCATGCTTCGACTGAAATAAGAGATATTTCAGTTTTGGTTGGGAGGGATGTCGTATGACTTCTGTCATGCTGAAGCCAGCCCGCCATGCTGAAGCCAGAATCTGAAACTTGTAACAGCTCTTGAGGGGTAACGGTTAGTCGAGGCCACGGATATTCTATTACATGCCCTCACTTTTATTGAGTTTTTGTGCCGCCCATGTGTTCCCTTGGGACCACCAAGAGTTGTGGCTAGGCACCTGGAACTAACCGCTGGCGCCATGCACCCCCCCCAAGAGGCCTACAGGATAAGGGACCCTCGGTCCTCGAAAACACCACAAGTCGTGAAGAGAAACATGTGAGGCTAGGGTGAAATAGAATACTCTCCCCAATTGTTTTCTGCGGTGCGGCCGGTGTTTGTAGAGGGCGTCAAGGAGATATGTGACCGGACCCCTGAGGCTTGGCATCCGACATGGAGTACCTGAGGAGGGTGGGAAAGGCCGAGAGTTAGCCCTTTCCTAAACCGCACGAAACATCAACTTATGTTTCGTACGCAGGTACACGCCCAGGAGAGCTGCCCAATAACTCCTCCTCGGAAGTAGGCGGGATTCCACTTTGAACCCGGCGCTGATTAGCTGGACTAGATCTGACTGATTTCATTGGAGAATTGGATGTTAAGCCACGCCCTGCCCCTGGGGGTATTTAAAGAGCCACCCAGGGCAGAGACAGTTAGTTAGAACCTTGCCAGGGGCACGAATAGATCATAGATTGTGATAGTCATAGGGTGGGGGCATAGGGGCATTGAGGCGTCGGATGTGTTGTACTCTAGAATAAATATAAGTAAAGGAACTACTGCTTGTCCATTCTTACCTTGTACCCATCAGGTACTAATATTGATAACCTAATAAACCACGCTACCATAATTATAAATATATATACGTAGGAGGAAAAGCCCTACGTCAGTGGTGTCATTAGATGGGATAAACAAAACCAATACGTCAGTGGTGACGCTCGGTGAGATAATAATAAAAGCACTACGTCACATATATGCCTAAACATATAAAGCTACTTGATTTTAAAAAACGAACTCATTTAAGTTTCAAGTGCAATACATTACTAAATTTATTCAAACAAATTTAGTGGGGCAAATGCTTTATTTGTGCGGGTATGCATACATATACAGCATGTTTGCGTCCACGAGTTTATTTTGGCAACTAATATCTCTCTCTCTCTCTCTCTCTCTCTCTCTCTCTCTCTCTCTCTCTCTCTCTCTCTCTCTCTCTCTCTCTCTCTCTCTCTCATGAAAACTATTCTCTTTAACCATTCAGAAACAGTGTGGTCTTGACATCATATAGCATTTAATTAATTTTGGAAACGAATTACCCTAATTGTAATTTAGTAGTAATGAATAAGTGGCTTTCTAATTACGCTCCTGTAAGATACTCCAGAATTTAATTATATAATATTCGTGGTTATCTAAGAATCATGGTAGTTGTTCAATTCGCATATTTGCTGTGTTCGGGGGGTTGTATACGTATGTATGTATGTATGTATGCATGTATGTATGTATGTATGTATGTATGTATGTATGTATGTATGTATGTATGTATGTGTATGTATGTATGTATGTATGTATGTATGTATGTATGTATGTATGTATGTATGTATGTATGTATGTATGTATGTATGTATGCATGCATGCATGCATGCATGCATGCATGTATGTATGTATGTATGTATGTATGTATGTATGTATGTATGTATGCATGCATGTATGTATGTATGTATGTATGTATGTATGTATGTATGTATGTATGTATGTATGTAAGTATGCATGTATGTATGTATGTATGTATGTATGCATGCATACATACATGGATGTATGTATGAATGTATGCAGGATATCAAATCCAGTTGCATAATTGAATTCTTTCTCAAGCACAGGTGCTTGAGAAGGAGTTCATTTAGGATACGAAATATAGAGCTATTTTTTGTGTTGTTTCACTGCTTGGCTTCCTTACTGTTTAATGCTGAGTTAACAGTTTATGCTAATATATATACATATATATATATATATATATATATATATATATATATATATATATATATATATATATATATATATATATATATATATATATATATAACCAAAAAAGCACATTACATATGTGAAAATATGAATCATTTTTTACCCCGACCGGGACTTGAGCCTAGGTTCATGTCCCGGTCAGGGTAAAAAATGATTCATATATATATATATATATAAATATATATATATATATATATATATATATATATATATATATATATATATATATATATATATATATATATATATGTACATATATATATATATATATATATATATATATATATATATATATATATATATATATATATATATATATATATATATATATATATATATATATATATATATATATATATATATATATATATATAGATATATATATATATATATATATATATATATATATATATATATATATATATATATATATATATATATATATATATAAATAAGTACAAACTGTTAGCATACAGCACTAAATAGTAAGGAAGCCCATCAGTGAAACAAAACTTATAAAACAATGCTATATTTCGGATCCTAACTGGATCCCTTCTCAAGCACAACTGAGACAAAATCTTTTGTCTCAGTTGTGCTTGAGAAGGGATCCAGTTAGGATCCGAAATATAGCATTGTTTTATAAGTTTTGTTTCACTGATGGGCTTCCTTACTATATATATATATATATATATATATATATATATATATATATATATATATATATATATATATATATATATATATATATATATATATATATATATATATATATATATATATATATATATATATATATATATATACACACACACAGACTTAACGTGTGACATACCATTCGTTGAAGAGTGTGTATAAAATGAATTTCTACAATAGGGGTAACAGCTATTTTCGCGTTTCGAACAATATTCATAGAAGATATATCTTTTCATAAGTGTTTA
>JAXCGZ010020437.1:0-12004 GCA_037179515.1 Halocaridina rubra
TAATAATAATAATAATAATAATAATAATTATAATAATAATGATAATGATAATAATAATCATAATAATAATATTAATAAGAGAACAATAATAATAATAATAATAATAATAATAATAATAATAATAATAATAATAATAATAATAATAATAATAATAATAATAAAGATAATAATAATAATAATAATGAAAATAACAATTATAATAATAATAATAAAAATAATAATAATAATAATAAAAATAATAATAATAATAATAATAATAATAATAATAATAATAATAATAATAATAATAATAATAATAATAATAATAATAATAATAATAATAATAATAATAATAATAACAATAATAATAATAAAAATAATAATAATAATAAAAATAATAATAATAATATTAATAATAATAAAAATAATGATAATAATGATTGTATTCTATCTTTACTCTTTCTTTAATGCTGTGACACTTTTATTAAAGATAATTCTGCAGGAGATATTACTGTTGTTACATTACACTGTTGAAAGTATGTTTTCCAGTGAATTAAAATCCAGATGGTCGTATGTAACATGTCCAAAATTTCTAGTTGCTAATGTATCCAATACTTGGACATAAAACAAATTGAACTGGTAATGCAAGTGAAGTACCCTATGTCAACTCAGTAGGAGCAAGGAGTACAGCATTTTCGTTTATGTTATTTATTTTGATTTTAGATTTTTTAAATATTTAGATTTTTTTTATAAATACACAATGATGGTTTCCCATTATGCTCTACCAATAAAAATTTCTATGAAATTTTGTTTCCCAGATGACATCACCCTCTGTAAAATGTGCCTATTTACTCTTCTATACGTAATGAATTTTTATTCTCAAACATATATCAGGAACTGATTATTATACAGACTACAACAGTAAATTGCCATTTTATAATTAGTAAATTATTTACATTTTACATATTTGAACTGTTGCTGAAAACGATAAAATTACCATTGGGATTATAGGGAGTTTCAATTACTAGAAAATTTTAATAACGTTATTAGATATATTATTTGTGTCCGTTAAACAAATATTTCAATTCAAAACACAAATGAATTAAAATTCAGTGTTTTTAGTAACTATTTCACATTATACCACATCATCTTATATATTCATAAATAATCTCCTATCAAAATGAAGCGTTAAAAAGTAGACGCTTCGTACAAAATATTCATAAATTATTGTATTTCTGATAGTGGATTTCCATTGTAAAAAGAAGTAACAAATTCCATTGTATATTTTGCTATTTTTTTCTCTTGGTCTTGGGTTCTTCCAGTTTTTTCTTTTGCCAATATTGAGCCAATTTAAGGTTTTATTGCATTCAGTCTTGAATGGAGAATATTTTGTCCTCGAAAGAATACTCCCTCAATCATATCATATGCCTTTCTTTGCATGTTTACTTATCGTCTTTGGATATCTCTGGCACATCGGGCTAAAGCTTGGCCTTCATCTCAGCAGCAATTGAAGTTCAATAAAAAAAATGGTCATGAAATGTATATTTATACTTAAATAGTTTTTGTCGACTCCGTTGGTCAATTCTGGCAAACTTTTACAATCCCTTTTAGTATTTACTTTTGGGATGTCCTTCAAATGAACTCAGTGAAGAGCGCTATTCTATAAATTGTTCTATTTTCCTTTGTCCTCCAAGTAATAAAGTCCAACTTATGCAAATATGAGACTGGAAGGTGTTAAAACGAATGCAATTATTAACAGAATAGTCTCTTACGGGAAGGCAGATTATGATAGGGGGGAGGGGTAAGGAATGTATGCCGGAAGTAAGCTTTTGAATAGACAGCAGATATGGTGAAAAGGATATTTTATCTTGTGGTAGCATAGATGAAGGAAAGGATAATTAAATGAAGATCAAGAGACATGGGAGAATACCTTAATACTTAAAATTCTAGTCTACAATGTACATTTCCGTGTTGTCTAGTTCTTTCCCTATGACATAAAAAGCGAGCAGATGAACTCGCCTATTAAAGTTGCACCTTGATTCTCAAACACATTAACCGATCATTATTTTGGAGGTTCCTGGTAAGACACCCTCGCAATACAGCTATATACTCACTTTACTTACAATTATTGCAGTAGGCTGGCCTAAGGCAACAGCCGCCCAATGTGATACTACAACTGAAGGGTCTTTTGGACTTAAATAGGACTGGCCAGGAAAGTTCGATGTAAAATCTTCCTTCAGTTACGGCTTCTTTGTCTATGCCTACATGAAAACCAGATATTCTCGGATATTTGTTACACATCTCTTATTATTTCTTCTCATCTGACAAAGGCACAATACTCCCCATCTCTGTTTCACTATACTTTATGTTTTCTTCATGCCTAGGCCCGATGAAGATAGATTTATTTTTTGTTTGGTGGGGGGCAGTCCTGCTGTTACAGTCATAAAAAATAATCAGTGAAAGGAGAGTATTCCTTATCCTTATCTCAAGTACATTCTCTATTCAAAATGTGGTATGGAGATGTCAGTCGTTTGACTTTTGAAGTGAAAAAGTTCTCTACCCATAGAAATTAAAATAATATTCTGCATCTCAATTCATATCATACCTACCCCCCATTTGAATCTCTTCACTGATGCACATTCGAAAAATTCTATCCTTTCGAAATTTTGGAGAGTTAAGCTCAGGTATAAGCTTGGTGACAGTAGAATTTGCAATTATCTGAAAGGTGGTGTTTATGTGCAAGAAGCACAAGAGTGCATACAGTATAGAAAGAAGTTATACAAGATTATATGTAAGTGATTCTTTTCTAGCTGCAACTATCATATTTAGAGGATACATACAGGTATTCACACAATGTCCTGATCAATACACAGATGTTACGTTTATTTTCTATACGCGTACCTAAATCTGGTAGTATGGAGATACTTTATTTTAAGCATGAGTTCATGGAAGAATATAGCAAAAGATCAGATTCAGAACAGCGTGGAAGTGAGTCTAGAATACGACTAACTCGCTGCAGCCAGAGTCTCTCTTATAAATACGTGATATTTTCTGCTGGAATTTTAAACTGTATTGCGGGTAGCGCCTCAAGCCTAATGGCGCAAATTCTTGCATCATAGTATATTGGCTCATGCGTACTGCATTTCGAGTCCTATGGGACTTCTTGCTGTTTGATCACCTAGTAAAACCTCGTTGTCTGGAAGACTGATTTTCTCATCCATAGTACTAGGTACTCCCTCCACATAAACAAACTATTGAGTCGGAAAACAATATCCTAAAAATTACTCCCTCCACTTAGAGTTGTCATGAAGGAAATATGACAGAAGTTCTCTTTCCTACTACCCATTATTGGATAGAACATATTATCTTAGCAAAATATTTTCAACCATTAACAACAGTCGTGGGAAAATAATATTACATTTTAAGTCAATTCCATAGGATTAGACTTTATGACCTTGCAAAAATATTCCAGCACTTTAAATAAAATCCACAAGGGCCACTGAATGTATCTTACAATATCAAATCTGCAAATATTTAATGGGCAATTTAATTTTTATTACCTCAGAATGAATTAGTATTCCCAGAGATCCTGTGATAGATACCATATGACGAAATATGACACTAAAATTATCTTGAAAATAAACACAATACATATAATAAAACAGACAGCAGACTATATGTGTCACATCAAGACGATATAATTGCAGAATGATAAATATAAAATTAAAAATGTCTATGACTGAATGTGTAACCCCCAGACACTAATATTGTTTTAGATTTCCTTGTGAAGTGCATATTGCATTTTTTCTTTCTGGATTTCCGTATTCTCTGGTATCAGGCATAAAGGCTATTTTCTTCTTTTGGAAATGTGGAGACAAGATGAACTATTGTTTCTATGACCGACAGGTTTTGGGATATAAAATGACTTAGAATCCTTTATTATATTGGCTCTTGCCAACAATTTTTCGTGTTCACTGGACATTTATGCAAAATAAAAAGCAGCAAAATAAATTACTTATATTAATAATTCTGGAGACTAAGGAAAATAAAGTTAAAGGAAATACTAAAAGCACGTAACACATAGACAATAATCAAGATAGGAGGTTTTGATTCACAGGAGATACCTCCTCACTACAACTGATCTGAACTGAACTGTGCCAAAAGGGCAACATCAAAGCAGTTTAGCGGTTGAAGTAGTGGCACCAGAATATCGCCTGGGTGTAGCACTTCATATGCAATTTGTTGTTCGGCCACATGGAAATATCCTCGTGATCCGAGCATTGGTCTTTTCCCACCAATGGGATGGAATAAAATGGAGAGAGAGAGAGAGAGAGAGAGAGAGAGAGAGAGAGAGAGAGAGAGAGAGAGAGAGAGAGAGAGAGAGAGAGAGAGAGAGAGAGAGAGAGAGAGAGAGAGAGAGAGAGAGAGCCATAAGATTACTTAGCCAATATTGGATCAAACCATTGTCACAAACATATTTCCTCATCCCCTTCTAAAAAACTTTTTTTTAAACACTGTAGGAGTTTATTAAGGATATGATTGTTAATCATATTTTACTAATTAGTTAAATACTAAATGATTAATTTAACGACAATAGTGATTATCTTAATATATCATTTAGGAATAGTGGTTTATCAGGACAAGGAAATAATATTAAATGCATTCCCTGCATGTATTGTGGAAGTCATGTATGAGTTCACACATTTCCTTTTTTTTCTTCTCTATTTCTACTTTTTTCAAATAATTTCATGGTATCATTTCAAAATAAATTACATAATTTTATCTGAATATCAATGCAAATTATATTGCAGAACTAAAATATTTGCCCCTAAAGGAAGCCAAGCTTATGAATATATAACGTTATAGCTTTTGCCTTATGCTCATAATAGTGTATTCACTGTTTCATAAAAGTTTCCAAGAACTTGCTACCATGTAATGGACACCGCCAAAAAAAATATATCTGGGTAATTGATGGCGGGAGCCATCATGAGTACTGTGTAAGTGGATCCCTTATACAACCATGAAACCGACATGTGGGATCTAGCCAGGTAGATACCGGATTGGGTATTAGATTAGAGTGAATGAAGTTTGCATTCCCAGACTCTTGGCATTAAGGTCTAGTACTTGCCAAATAATTATCTGGAAAGTTGGAAAGAAATTGTTGAAATTAATTGAATAAGAACAATTAAAAGTCATTTACTTTTTATACCAGGTTATGCAGAAACAGACTGAGTGCCTCGATGAAATGGAGTAAGCAAATAATATAAAAGTAAAAATATAAATTAATGAATACACAATATAAAATGCATAAAAAAATTACACAATTAGTCACTATTCCTTTAAGTAATATAATCTTGCAATTTCGCTAATTATATTGGACGTTACTGTATGATCATGTTAAGGGAAAGTGTCCTATAGTGCCCTTGAGGATTCGGTTAAGGTAGCAGTGCTATTTCCCTATGCTTTAATACAAAAATAATACACATTATGGATATTATTCATAGTCTCTTTATCAAGGTCTTTATACTTTTCTCTTCAAATTTTCTCACTCCTGTGTGGAGTCAGTAGGATTTGCTTAACTTCCTAAACTCATTTCCACTGAACATATCATTCTAGTCTAAGCTTTTGATTCCCTTAACTTGATTAGCATATCATAGCAAGCTCTTTTTGAGTCTTATATATTTTTACTGCATATTTACAACTGCATATTTATTTCTTCTAATAAAACTGATCAAAAACTATATGGAATCCATCTGTATTCTATTTAGGTATCTGTATCACACCTGTTGAATATTTTCAATTTGATTTCTCATTTTCATGATCCAGTTTTAGGAAAACTTGTTTACACGCCTTGAATACACATTCCTAGAAAGATATAAAGCCGCCATGAGTCTTTAGAGGCAAATAAAGATTTTTTTTCTCAGTAAACCTTTATGTCTTTTCTCCATACATTTTGTCGAAGAAGATTCATGCTTGCATTATGGTACTGTTTTATACTATTATATCAAAGGATCACTATAATGTAGCATATAGATGATGATTGTCAAGAAGATCCCAAATTCTAGAAGTTTACATTTTACTGATAGAATGAAACACACCAAAAGATTTAGGAGAGCATTGTTCCATCAACAAACATAAACCGCTATAATTCCTCCCCCCGAATGTCTCTCGTGTTTTATTCTAGCAAAATATTTAGATGATGCAAACTACATTTTATTTCCTAAATTTATTCCCCAGTGATTTGCATTCGATATTATATCACGTTTAACTGAGGAGTAGAAAAAAAAATCCTTTTGGTTCGCTGTCATCAACCTCTTTAGATTTGTATTTTTTTTTGTATACTATATTTCAATTCCCTCTCCACACGACAGCTTAGATTTTGTATTTCAGTGTAGCCATTACAGTCCTGTATACCCTATATTGGTGTTTGATTCGAAAGCTGATGATATTTTTTTATATCAACTTTCACAAAATCCTAAATGTACTTTAAGATATACCATATATCTTTGGAAGAGATTAAAATTCCGGATCCATTAATATAATAATTATCTTTCATTGTTATTAACATAATTATTATTATTGTTATTATTATTATTATTATTATTATTATTATTATTATTATTATTATTATTCAAGCAATTGAAAGATTTCTTTCTAAGTATGTCATTAGTTTTAATTTCTGCAAAACTGAAATTGCAAAAATGTTGTAAAATAACTTTTAGCTAAATTGTATAGATCTTTTGAATACAATGAGCATTGCCAACATGGATTTGTGAACCTAGTATCATCTCTTTTTTTTACTCTTGATAACCATAATTTAAGAGGAAAAGTGAGAGAAGAAATGTGCTAAAAGTGAATGAACTGTATAAAAAAGAGATAGACTGTGGATATAAGGCTAGTGTGAGAATTGTGTGGAATGTAGTGAAAGAGAAAGTGGAGGAGGGAGTGAAAGAAGAATGGGGCTGTATCAAGGAGGAAGTTATGAAGTGTGCTGAGGCAGTGTGTGGAAGGAGGCTAACCGGTGGAAGTAAAAGGAAATTTAGTGAATGGTGGAATGAACAAGTGAGTGCAGGAGTGGCTGAAAAAAAGCGGGCTTATGAGGCATAGTTGCGTGTAGGTAATGTAGAGACATATGGAAGGCATTATGCAAAGAGGAGGTTAGCAAAGCACGTGGTGAGGGAGGCAAAGAGTGAAGCTGATGCATAGTGGGCTGATGGTTGTCTGAGAATTTTGGAAGAAATAAAAGGATGTTGTGGAAGGAAGTGAAAAGAGTGAGGAAAGGTAAATGTGGTAGCTTGGAGTTGTGAAAGGAACAAATGGGCAATTGCTAGTGGATGAAATAAAAGTGAGAGAGAGATGGGCTGAATATATCAAGAGCCTGCTGAATGAGGCAAGCATAGTCATAGTCCACTAGCTCATACCCCCCGCCCCCCACTTTTTCATCTGCCTACACCATATCATACCGACCCCCCCCCAACCCCCCCACAACCCCACCGCGCAATAAATATGTACATTATATTCAGACGCACTAGCCTGCTGAGCAAGAGCTCCTTGGCAGGCAGTTTAATATACATTTCACATAATTAAAAGTATGACGGCAATAGTTAACAAAAGCTCCAATATAGCAATCTCATACTTATCTTGCAATAAAGCAAAACAGTAGCCTGACCTTAACCTGGACATAATGATACACCAATACTGTATTAACTATTAATCAACAGCTGTTTGAATTTGCCTAGTAAATGAATGCTGTTTGCGTTTCTTTTTAAATAAAGTTGTGCCAGGTATTTTTTTTAAATCTTCTGGTAATGCATTCCAATATTTTGTGACAAAACAGTGAATAGAAAATGTGTACAAGGTTGTTCTCGGCTGTGGACATATCAAATTTATATTGTTACCTATGGTTCCATGGTTGTGTTGAATAAATCTAAATAATTTTCTGTTATCATTAACATCACTATGTATAATAATAAGACAGAAATATTGTATCAAGTAATTAAATGTAAGCAAGTTTAGCTCCTTGAATAAAGAGGAAGTTGAGTCATATTTTCCACTATATGTAATAGTTCTGATCAGTCTTTTCTGAGTTACAAATACATCCCTTACAATTGATGGCCAAGTACAACCCCAGATGGACAAACAGTATATAATATGAGCATAACACTGGGAATAGTATATGCTTTTTAAGGCCTCATTTGTTAGGTTATGGCGAATTTTATGCAAAATTCCACACGTCTTGGACAGTTTTTTGAGCAGACAGATTGAATATGATATTTCCAACTTAAATTTTCATCAATAATTACTCCCAAAAATTTCTTATAAACAACTCTTTCAAACTTCATACCCATTCATATTAACTTGACCAATATTGCGTACTACAGATCTATTTTGAAATAAGATATAGTCAGGTTTGGAAACATTTAGCTTTAATTTATTAACAGAGACCCAGTTTTTAATTTTTTCTAGCTCACTATTTAAAATAGAATGCAGGTGGTCAAGGTTATTATCATGCAAGAGAAGGTTGATGTCATCTGCATAAAGAATATATTTGAATTTATTAATGGCATTGGAAATATCATTTACATAAATTAAAAATAACAATGGGCCCAGTATTGATCCCTGTGGTACTCCCCTCTCAATAGTTTGCAACAAAGATGCTTTCCCATTACAATATACGGCTTGTTTTCTATTTTTCAAGTAGCTCTTAAATAACTGCAATGGTGTTCCCCTAATACCCACACAAGGTAGTTTTTCTATTAGTATATCATGGTCTAATGAGTCAAATGCTTTGGACAAGTCTAGGAAAACCCCTGCAACAAAGTTTTTATTTTCCAAATTTTAATAAACTTCACTTGTAAAGTTCATTATTGCGTTTTCAGTGGTTTTATTATTACGGAATCCATATTGATTTTCGGATAATAGCTTGAACTTCTCAAGGAATTCTTTAAGTCAGAGAACAATCGTTTTTTCAAACACTTTACTTAAAGACGGTAAGATAGATATAGGTCTATAGTTATTTTCATCATCTACGGTGCCTGGGTTATATATAAGTATTACTCTAGCACTTTTTAAGTTTGTCTGGAAACATCCTTGCTGAAAACATAGATTTATTATGTGGGTAAGTGGGGTACCAATGTAATGGGCAGTGACCTGGAGTAGTTATGATGGAATTTAATCATATCCCGACGCTGTATTTGGTTTTAAGGTTTTTATATATTTAGTGACTTCCTCCCTTGTTACAGGATACAAGTAAAACGAAAAGTCTGGTGGATTATTAAGAAACTGTCGGTGTGAGTTTTGTGGCACATTTTGTTGTTCCTGTGTTGGTTGTGCTATAGTTAAGAAATGATTATTAAAGATATTAGCAGTGTGGTCATTATCATTTTTTAATTTGATTTCCTTTGAATGATTAATTTGTTTTTGTCCCATTAGGCTGTTTATTGTATTCCAGGTGGACTTGCTGTTTCCTTGTTCCTTCTTAAGCTTATCCTGAAAACATCTATTTTTTTGCAGCTCGGAGTAGTATAGCTAATTTGTTCCTGTAAGCTTTATATCTGGTTCCAAAAGACAAAAGCCATTTTGATGGAAGCCTTTCTAATTGGTGTTTTTCTTTGATGCTATATTTTAATCCTGCAGTTATGTGTGGGCATGTTATTTTTATTATTTACAGTCGATTTTCTTAGAGGAAAGCAGTCTAGAAATTTATCTCCAAATATAGAATGAAAATTATTAAAAGATTCATTTGCATTATTTAGGTCAGTGATGTGTTGCCATTTTTCAAGTGATATATCTCTAGTAAATTTAGCTATGTTATCATCAGAGTAATGTCTTTTTTCTACATATGCATCAAATTTTAGAGAGCCATAGATTGTGGCTGTGGAAAACGAATGGAGAATGCCAATATTTGGAGATAAGAATGATAGAGATAAAACAAAAGAGGAGGTACGTTTGGCATTGAGAGCAGCAAAAGCAGGTGAAGCACCATGGAGTGATGGGTGTCATGCTGAATACTTGTCAAAAGGTGGGGAGGCTTTAGTAGAATGGATGGTTAGGTTGTTCAATGTATGCTTCAGGAAAGGGAGGGTCCCAGTTGCATGTGTAGTTCCACTTTACAAAGGGACGGGAAATAAGTATGAGTGTAGTAGTTTTAGAAGAATTAGTTTGTTGAGCGTAGTTGGTGAGGTATATGGAAGAGTGTTAATTGAGAGAATTAGGAAAGGTACTGAGAGATTGATTGGGGAAGAATAGTGTGGGTTCAGGAGATGAATAGGATGTGTGGAGCAAGTGCTTGCGAAAAGACAGGTGTGTGAGAAGTGTTTGGAGTAAAGAAAGGTCACTTTTATGGCCTTTATGGTTTAGAAAAGGCATATAACAGGGTAAATAGAGAAGGGTAGTGGAGAATGTTGCGACTGTATGGAATAGGTGGAAGTGTGTTGAATGCGGTGAAGACCTTTAAACGAATAGTAGAGCATACGTGAGAGTTGGGAATGGCATGAGTGATTGGTTTGAGGTGAATGTTGGGTTACGTCAAGGTTCTGTAATGTCGCCATGATTGTTTAATGTGCATATGGATGGAGGGTTAAGGGAAGTAAATGAAAGAATATTAGACGGAGACTTGGAACTAGTGGGTGAGGATGAAAGGCTTTGGAAATTGAATCAGTTGCTATTTGTGGATGATATTGTACTGGTGGCTGATACTGAAAACGAATTGAATCATTTGGTGACTGAGCTTACTACTGTGTGTGAAAGAAGGAAGTTGCGGGTCAATAATGGTAAAAGTAAAGTCATGAGATGCATGAGGAGTGTTAATGTTGGCAGATTGAATGTAGCAGTGAATGGGGATTTGCTTGAAGAAGTTGAGAGTTTTAAGAATCTGAGGTCGCATGTATCAAGGAGTGGATGAGGTGCTGTAGAGGTAAATCACAGAGTTAAGGAAGCAAACAAATGTCTTTGTGGCTTGAAAAGTGTAATGAGAAATAGATATTTGGGAATTAATGTAAAGAGAAGGATACATGAAGGTGTGATTGTGACGACAGCATTGTATGGAGCAGAGACTTGGAATGCAAGAGTGGATGAAAGTAACAAGTTGAATGTAATGGAGATGAGGTGTTTGAGAGGTATGATTGGTGTATCTAGAATAGATAGAGAAAGAAATGAGGATGTCAGGCAGAGAACGGGTGTTGGAATGAAGCTGTTGGATAGGTTAGATCAGAGAGTGTTGAGATGGCTTTGACACATGGAAAGGATGAGTGATGAACGAATAGTGAAGAGAGTTGGAGTGCAGAAGTGATTGGAGTTAGGTCAAGAGGGAGACCTAGAATGAGATGGATGGAGAGCATGAAGGGAGCATTGAATGCACATGGAATGTCGGTGGAACAGGGAAGAGTGCGTGCAAGAGATAGGACTGAGTGGAAGAAGATTCTGCATATGTGACGCAGTTCAAAGGGATTTCTCGCACCTGCTCACTCGGAGAACTGTGGTGGACGGGTGTGGGGGGGGAGTTGCCATGTGATGAAGCAGTGGGGGTAAACCAGCTTCGGCTGTCGGGCCTCATTGTAGAATATCCTTGCCCGTCTAATTTCTGGGTGACCCAAGCAGGGTGGAAAGGGGGAACACGTGGCAACCCTTTATCCCCAAGGAGCTGAGAGGAGTGGTTGAGGTGTGTGTGAAGCGTGGTGAATGCGCGTTTCTTGGCTCGGCAACCCCCCTTGCAAGGGGGAATGAGGCATGTGTATATGTATGCATGTATAATTCGTATAGTCTCTCGTCTCAAGAACCCGTCATATGATCATCATGTTTAGTGAGTAGAATTTTAAATGAAAGAAGCCAATCGACGATTGTGCAAAGTGTCTATGTATATATCATCTGTTTTTCTAAAGCTTAAATTGGTTCATATGCGGTTCTTTATTCAATAAAGACTTTATATGAATACTCTCTCTCTCTCTCTCTCTCTCTCTCTCTCTCTCTCTCCTCTCTCTCTCTCTCTCTCTCTCTCTCTCTCTCTCTCTCTCTCTCTCTCTCTCTC
>JAXCGZ010020438.1:0-11983 GCA_037179515.1 Halocaridina rubra
CTCTTACTTTATTTAATTTTCGTGCTTTTCCCTCCAATTCCCTTATATCCTTGATTCCCTCCCCTTTTTTCTCCTCCTATCCTAGCCCATCCTAAAAAAAAAAAAAAAAAAAAAAAAAAAAAAAAAAAAAAAATTATAATATATATATATATATATATATATATATATATATATATATATATATATATATATATATATATATTCCAGACTCGCTTACCACTCGGAAGACTAACTTCAGTATGTCACAAAACATTGAATGAATTGCTTTATCAATAATTACTTTTTTCCCCCTTGTCATTCTCATTCTCCCTCCATTCAAGCGAAATACCAAGAGACAAGACCTCAGATAATACAAAAAGCCAAACTATTTAAAAAAATATATATATATATATATCGTTCAATACATGGACACTGATAAAAACTCGTTTTTCCTAATCTCTCATCGTGAGGATCAAATTCTTACGTGGAAAAATGGTGGCAATACCTGTTCTCGGATGTAGAAATACTGTCATGAGAGTCCAAAACGATAAATATAAAAAAAAAATATATTTTTTTTTCCTATATAGGTCATGTGAAATTTTATCTAACAACCATCGTATATAAAATAGCAATTACTTTACTGTATTAACAGAAATGATTTAAGCATCTGAACGCATCTCGTTTAATAACCAAAAGAAAGCTTTGTGTGCATCAGTTTCTATCCATCGAGTGCCCATAAAAATATATTCTTGAACAAGCCTAAATCAAGAATAAACTCTTCATTGTAACCCAGACAACATAGAATTACGTTAAAAATATAAACGTTAAAAAAAATGACGATAATTCACAAACTATAATAGAAAACTGACGGTAGGTAGCATATTAAATTGTTCTGGTTTTACGTCACGGACTCCCTTTTCTACCAAGGGCTAGGACGGCTGCCTTCTTGCGAAGGATTTGTTTGGCAGATGTAATAGTTACCCTGAGTGCATGCCCTTGCTAACCTCTGACCGTGACGGGGCGCGAACCCTCGACTTAACGCTTCAGAGTCGCGGACGCTACCGCTTGAGCCACGGTGACTAATAGAATCAAAATAACAATGAGAAAAGCGTAGCAAAACTAGACGTATTTCTGATAGAGTATAGCCTCTAACTTCCCTCAGCTAAAACACCCTCTGTCCCCCTTTGGAGCAAAAAGATGACCCCCAGGAAGACCAAAATCATAGTATATGAAACCATATTTAAGACAGACACCTCACCCTACAAAATACCTTGAAGTTTCATGAAACATTCCTTAAAGAACCGCATATTATCCTTCGGTTTATGGGGAAATGATCTGTCATAACTTACAACGTTATCTACTATAAACATATAATCCAGTGAAAACAGAATGCTTCAGGGGCAAAGTTATGCTCCAGGGGCAAAGTTATAAGACCTTGGTCACTTTTGACTTCAGGGATGGGGCGGAGCAGTGATTTCGAAATGTTTCGTGACTAATTTAGTTCAGTGGTAGAAGTATAGATTTTTTTCGAAAATGTAATAAAAAAATATACTTTTAAATTTTCATGATTATAGTTGAAATTGTAAAAAATGACGTAGCAGTTATATATTTCCGACTTTTTAAAATAGAGATGTATGGCTTTGGGTTATTCACACTAGGAAAAAAGCACTGCAAATGGCACCTTTTTCCATAACGATACATAAAATAAGGGTGAAAAAACAAATCTTTGGACATAATATTGCACCACAGGTAAGCCAAAAGGCGAAGGTGAAGACAATTGCAATGACATGGTCCTTTTTCTCAACTACTGAAATTGAAAGATGAAAACCTGTGAAGTAAATTTTATTTTTTATGCTAAATTGCTGACGTTTCTTATCCTAAATCAGCTGTAAAATAATTGCAGTACTGAGAACAAGGTGGAAATATTATCAAATGTACCCTTGCCCACCTACCTTGCGGGTGACCCAAGCATGGTGGATGGGGGGGGGAGACGTGGCAACCCTCTATCCCCAAGGAGCTGAGAGGAGTGATTGAGGTGTATATGGATTGTGATGAATACGCGTTTCTTGGCTCGGCCACCCCCCTGACAAGGGGTAATGAGGCTTATGTCTATGTATGTATGTACAAAAACCATTTTACTTTCTGGACATTAACCCTAATATGCTGATTTCCAAGTGCCGTGACTGCTCTCTTTTTTTTTTTCCAGAAATTCTCAAAATTACAGAACTGGGTTTTAATCATGGCATCGGAAGAGCTTAATAGTCCAATGCTCGCTACTTTTTAGTATATTAATTATATTAAGTTCTATTTTGAGATAACATTTCACACTTTCAAGTCTTAGTAAGGATAAAGTATCTTTAACTCCTATTGTTTTTTGGGATGGTATGTATAGACATTAATATTGGGAGGGTTAACCAACTTTTTTTTTTCATTACACTTTTATATTCTGCCTTGTCCTTAACCTTATTCTTTTCCTTCGTCTTGGTGTTTTCTCGTGCCCGGGCCTTTATTGATGAGGACAGTTTTTGCCTGTCCCGGTGTCACACTCATAAAAAAAAATATCTAAAACAAATGAGGACAATACACAACTGGGGAGGAGACAGATCTGCGATCGAGGTGTCCAGCCTTAATTCCCCAGCCCCCAGTCTTTCTGCGCCCACCCCCATGATGGGAATCAACGCACAAAATAGTAACTAAAACAAATAAGGTAGTGTTTGGTTGCAGTAAATGATTCCCGTTCTGAGACAGATATATAATACAATTTTGCTTTGATTATTTAGTGTTTAAAACTATTAAAATAATGAATATTCCGATGGCTATGTAAGTCAAATATATCCAAGTTGGTTTTACTTATATAAAAATATCCACAAGTAATCAATATTAAAAAAAAAAAATCAAAATTTACCTGATAATGACAACTAAAATAAAGAGTAGCATTTTGTGTGTGTGTTAACGCGATACGCAAGTAACGCAATTGAGAAAGAAACGTTCTAGGAAAGGAGAGAGAGAGAGACCCCAGACAAAGCTAAAGCAGCTTCCCGCCCCCGGGCTTCCCCCGAGGCTGCGGGCGGAGTGGTATTTAAAGGGGGGCGAGGATAGGGGAATACGACCAGCCCTTGTCAACCTACGCCCTTCTCAAGGAGTTCTTCGTCTATTTCTCCCTCCCTCTACTTGTCCTGAAACTCCTCTCGTTTCCTTTTTCCACTAATTTTAATCCACCTTTTCTTCACTTGTCCTCAAAACTCCTCTCGTTTCCTTTTTCCACTAGTTTTAATCCACTTTTTCTTTACTTGTCCTCAAACTCCTCTCGTTTCCTTTTTCCTCTTTTTCTTCACTTGTCCTCAAAACTCCTCTCGTTTCCTTTTTCCACTAATTTTAAACCACTTTTTTTCTTTTTACGCTTTGTGTATCCTTATTAGTCCCCATTAAGGGGATGGACAGATATAGACTGGAAATGAGGAATTTAAGCTGGATGTCCTCCTAAAAGTCCAGAGTTGGACTTGATCGCTAGTCAGTCACCTCACGAATAGAGTACTCAAGCCACTGTGCTACCGCAGTTTTCAATGATTTGGGTGATATAATTAAGATCCGCATAATTATATCACCCAAGTAACTGAACATCGCGGTAGCATAATTAAGATCCGCATATGTATCCACCGTGGCTCAAGCGGTAGCGACTTTGAAGCGTCAGGTCGAGGGTTCGCGCCCCGTCACGGTCTAAGGTTAGCAAGGGCATGCACTCAGGGTAACGATTACATCTACCAAAACAAGTCCTTCGCAAAAAGGCAACCGTCCTAGCCCTTGATTGAAAAGGGAGTCATTGACGCAAAACCGGAACAAAAATTAAGATCCGCATAAAGACTAGTATCAGTATTTTTTAATAATTGATAATGGAATTTTAGTTAGCGTTCATAGCACATAAAAAACCATTCAGCAACATAATTTCCGGACCGCCTTCATCAAAAAGAAGGAGAATTTAGAAAAGCGAGCGTACCCTCTCATAGCAAGAACTTGACACACAGTTCCGGTTTTGACGTCACGGACTCCCTTTTCTACCAAGGGCTAGGACGGTTGCCTTCTTGCGAAGGACTTGTTTTAGCAGATGTTATCGTTACCCTGAGTGCATGACCTTGCTAACCTCAGACCGTGACGGGGAGCGAACCCTCGACCTGACGCCTCGAACTCGCGGACGCTACCACTTGAGCCACGGTGACTACAAGAACTTGACACACGGTGGCTGGCCCATTTCTCTCTTCTCTGAAAGGTGACCTGTAATTACACACCACGCTTAATTTGGGCCACATCTGTTTGGAAATAAAAAGTGTCTGTTCGCTTCCCTACAGAGAGCTCCATTGACACTCATTAAGACCAAGTCTTTCCTGCTTCTTTTTCTTTTTTTTTTTTTTTTTAAGCTCGTCGTATTCGCGAGTTACGACACGATTCGTACGGGTTCAATCCCATCCAAATAAATTATGATACATTAAACGGTGGTTTACTAATGGCCGCAGTAGGTCAGTGGTAAAGCACGTGAGTCTGTAGGCAATTAACGCGGGTTTGATCCAACAGTAGGTGCTACGATATGCACCCGGCCTTAATCCCCTTTATAGCTCCTACATGTCTGTGTCCACCCCCATTCGAATAGGGACTTATTGAAACATAAAACGGTGCACTCTTCGCAGGGAAAAGCAAAAGAGTAATTTAAAAAGAATAGGAAGGAATCTGTACAATAAATGTGTGTGCTTTGACTTGGCCACTCCCCTTATAAGTGGGCATGCGTCCATCGGGGAAAAAATATACTCCCCATTTAAACATATGAAGTATATTAAAAAGCCATTTCTGGGATGCCACTGAAGGATTCATCAATGTATTGTGGACAAAGATATATAAGAGCTATATAGGGGATTAAGGTTGGATGTCATTGCTAACTTCCTGTGCTGGGAACGTCCATATTGAGGAGAATATCATTCGATGTATGGAACCAGTTTTAAAACAGTCTCTCCTAAAGTTGATGCTAATACATACATAAAAATCAGCGTCATGAATCCATCACCGGAAAAAGAAGAAAAAAAAACTATCATATAAAGTTCCGTTATTTTTTTATTTCTATAACAGAAAATTTCCAGAAAACAAAAACAAACAAACTTTATTTCCATTTCAATACAATGGATATTCGTCAGCCAGGGCAAGCCCCAACCCCCCACTGTGGTGTCCAACCACAGCAGTTCCTGCCAGTAAACAGCTTAAACTCTCGGTCTTGGACAGGAACCGATCTTTCGACCTCGTGAATGCGAAGCCAGTGCGTTACCACTGTACTAACCAGACAAGGTCTACATAAGCACACAAAAAAAAAAAAGTATGAATATTCCTTTCAGAAATAAATATAAAAATTACTTTTCACAAACAATTACTCCATTAATGGATGATTCATGGACGTGCATTCAATGAAGATGAAAAGAAAAGAATAAAAAAAGGGTTAGAAAGTTGAGATGATGGCAGATCAATCATGCTTGAATCATTTAACTATATAAATATTGCTTTATCCAGATATAATAAAGATAACATTTTCATTCGGAGATAGAATATATTTCACTAGTACAGTGGTAACGCGCTGGCTTCGCATTCACGAGGTCGAAAGATCGGTTCCCGTCCAAGACCGAGAGTTTAAGCTGTTTACTGGCAGGAACTGCTGTGGTTGGACACCACAGTGGGGGGTTGGGGCTTGCCCTGGCTGACGAATACCCATTGTATTGAAATGGAAATAAAGTTTGTTGTTGTTGTTGTTGTTGATGATTAATATTAGCACTGAGGGTATGTACATTTTGCCCAAGGTGGAAGACATGCTTATGATCCCTTGTGGAAAAGAAAAAAGAAAAAAAAAGAAGGTGGATCTTTTACCCCGATTGGAAGAACCTCTTCTTGACCATCGTCCGTATTTAAAGTCTTGTTTTTTTAAGTTAATAATTATCATAAATATTTAAAAACCTGAAGCTCAAAGCTAGGCCCTAGAAAACTTGCTACATCAAGTTTTCTAGCGTATATCACCTCTCTAGAAAATACCCCATTGCTTCTATGGGAGAATTTTGAGGGCTACGGATGTTCAGTGATATCTCGCGCGTGTCGGGAAGCGACTAATGCGGGTTCTATCCCATCACGGGGCGTTATGAAGGGTATCCAGCCTTATTCTCCCACTTCCAAAACGTGTGTCTACCCCCATTCGAATAGGGACTAATTGTGACATTGAAAATGGTCCATTGCTTCAGTGGGAGGAATCTTTCCCTAATAGGCACTAACAGTTCAGTATAGATTTTTGTAGCATGATGTCTTACCTATATATATGAGCCCTTTTCCCCTTATAGAGGGAGTGGCTGAGTCAAAGCAAACTACTCTGACTCTTTGGGAAGATAAAATACAGGAGAGGGGATTCCAAGTCTCCTGGCTTCATACCATTTAGTCGACTCTTACGACGAGCAGGGGAACACGGAGGAAGTATTCTAGCCCCCCTCCGTCAGGGGAATGTGTCTTAATCTGTGATTAAAGTATATACACTACCTCTGCGATGTTACGTACTTATCAAATAATTAAAATTATGTTTTCAGAGATAATATTACAGACAAGAAGCAGTACACGTCATCTCACGGTTACTCGTATTTTATCGTATTATATTTTACTTTCGTTAGCTGTATTTTTCTTCTTCTTTTTTATATGTTTAAAGTTCAACGACAACTTCAGTCATGGTTAGGTCATTTCTCAGCCCGGGGGAAGGTGAACGCTTACAAATGGCATGAAAATAACTCCGTAGACTCTTATATATATATATATATATATATATATATATATATATATATATATATATATATATATATATATATGTGTGTGTGTGTGTGTGTGTGTGTGTGTGTGTGTGTGTGTGTGTGTGTGTGTATTAATTTTTCGAGTCATTCATTTTCATATATTTCAGGAATACAGAAATACTGGAGCTTCGATTTGCAGTGTAGGAAACGACAGAACTAGACTATTGCTGATCATAATAATAATAATAATAATAATAATAATAATAATAATAATAATAATAATGATAATAATAATAATAAAAGAAAATAATAATAATAATAATAATAATAATAAAAGATAATAATAATAATAATAATAATAATAATAATAATAATAATAATAATAATAATAAAAGATACGTTTATTTTCATTATTATTATTTTTATTAAATAATACATTATTATTATTATTATTATTCCTGAGTAATAAGTAAAAATCCACACAACAATACCGTGAACCGTTCGCATGCTGGGAAAAACGAAAATATATTCATGAAAAGCATCTCAAGGATACGATTCTATGGCAAAATAATGACCATATATATATATATATATATATATATATATATATATATATATATATATATATATATAATATATATATATATATATATTTCGAGTCATTCATTTTCATATATTTCAGGAATACAGAAATACCGGAGCTTCGATTTGCAGTGCAGGAAACGACAGAACTAGACTATTGCTGATCATAATAATAATAATAATAATAATAATAATAATAATAATAATAATAATAATAATGATAATAATAATAATAAAAGAAAATAATAATAATAATAATAATAATAATAATAATAATAATAATAATAAGATAATAATAATAATAATAATAATAATAATAATAAAAGATATGTTTCTTTTCATTATTATTATTTTTATTTAATAATACATTATTATTATTATTATTATTATTCCTGAGTAATAAGTAAAAATCCACACAACAATACCGTGAACCGTTCGCATGCTGGGAAAAACGAAAATATATTCATAAAAAGCATCTCAAGGATACGATTCTATGGCACAATAATGACCATAATCATAATTAAACATAGCAACACCTCACCCGTACATATAATTACTTAGGGCAGCCACTAATGGTGATTAATATGGTGTCAGCCTTTCTCTCTTAAGGGGGGTTTACACGGTCAAACGGTTCGTCGAACGCGGTTCGACAGACAAGTGTTTGAAGCGATGTTCGAACGTGTGAACGGGGTATTTGGTTGTCGAACACGTTTGTCGAACGTGTTCGACAACCAAATACCCCGTTCACACGTTCGAACATCACTTCAAACACTTGTCTGTCGAACCGCTTTCGACGAACCGTTTGACCGTGTAAACCCCACTTTAATACCACTTCGTTTGAACAGAGGTCATGGTATTAACGGGATATCCTCCAGCGTGGAAACTATGAGAATTTTTTTTTTTCAAGTTTCGAAAGATTGGCAGTTGATTTATCCTCTATACTTACTTCGAAATAAAAAAAAAAAATTAAATCTTCAGCGAAGTCGTAAGTACATAGAAAAAAAAATCTGGGCAATGAAACAAGGATTCTAAACAACGACAGTATTACCACAAGCATCGCACCTGACAGACGGGGTAATTAAACCTTAAATTGACGTCGATTGTTATAACCCTGAGGGACCTCATGTGATCACAGAGACGGTGTTAGACCGTTAAAGCCCCTTTCACCAATCAGCCTCTCCACACCACTTATTAGGCATCTCTCTCTCTCTCTCTCTCTCTCGCAGTCATCTCAAGTCGTGTCTCATTTGCTTCAAACTACGCCATAACCTAAGGCCATGTCAAGGGTAAATATTATATTCACTCACAAATCAACTGTTCACGCAATCACACAAAGCACGCGATCTAGCTTTGAGCATGTTGCTACACACATGCACGCAACACCCAACGTACAAACGTATTGCGTGGAAACGTTTCTGGATATTACGGTGTCCAGGACACACATAAAAAGCAATTAAAATGTACAAAATATTGGTGGCCAGTGGTATCTATACCAATTGTGTGACATGAACTAGTTTTAGATACCCTCAAAAACGCTCCGTGGTGGGATATTGCCTGCGTTAGTCGCTTTCCGATTTGTGGGCTCTACCACTGAGCTACTACGGGCCATAGTGACATAGCGAAAATGACAATAATAATCAGTTTTCCAAATGATTGCGTCATTAGTTAGGAATCCATATTAAACTTTAGTTTAAAAACGATGTTCTTTGTTTATAAAGCAAATAAGAGTTGTTTTCATCATTAACAAAGTTTTCAGAAACTACGAAAAACTGTCAGGGTCTCTTAACTTTCCCAAAGCAAACTTCTTTTCCGGTCTTTGATTTTATCGATAGATGATTTTTTCCCATGTGTCAGTCATTACTTGCAATGATCGATTTCATTCATGTGGACCCTGAAGTCTAATGCCACGTGCGTGCCTTCGTGAAACGAAACGCGTATCGTGATTGGTCAAAAGACGTCCAAAAAATCCTCTTAAAGATCATGTCACTTCCTCGAACAGATGTCAAGGAAGATACCATGGCATGAGATGATATCACGACAAAAGGCTACAATATCATGCAATGACGTCAGCTGACAAACAATTTCTTGACATTAAGTTTTTTTTTCCATTTATGATTGTAACACCAGGACGGGCCAAAAAAAAAAAATAAAGATAAATCTACCCTTGTCGGGCCTGGTCACGAAGAAAACATAGAAAGAAATAGAGATGAGGAGTATTGTGATTTGTCAAATGTGAAGGGTTAATAAGACATGTGTAATGAATATCCAAGAATATTCGGTGTTGATGTAGGCATAGAAAGAGAACCGTAACTGAAGGAAGACTTAACATCGAACTGTTCTTGCCAGTCCTATTTAAGTCCACAGCACCTTCAGCTGTAGTATCGTAACGGGCTAATTTATGCTTAAAGTTTCCAGAGATGCAGCTTTAAGGATTCTTTATTAAAAAAAAAAAAACCATTCCAGTGTACAAACAAACGTTCAAATGTACAATCAAACGTTCAAGTTCATAGTTTATTCACCTCGAATTAGTTTTAATAGCGTGAGAAAGCAGAACATCTGCATCTCTCTGTTGCACAGTACTTGTACTATAAGGAATCTCGTCATTTGCAAGTTAGAAGGATGAAATTAGCCAGAATAAAGACAGACTGAAAAGATAGAAACTTGTTCTAGCTCCTTCGGGGGTAACATAATATGAATATACAATCTTAAGGGGGGTTACACGGTCAAACGGTTGTCCGTCGAACCACGTTCGACGAACCGTTTGACCGTGTAAACCGCCCTTTAGAGAGATAATATGCACCTTTCTATGGGTTACATTTAGTCCCATTCGTTTGGAGTTGGATACACGCAAGTTCGAGCTGGGGGATTAAGGATGGATGCTCCTCCTAAAGCTCCTAGGTGGGACTAAATCAGTGATAGTCGCTTCCAGAGTAACGCACTCTACCAATGAGCAGCTGCGGTCCCAAGAGAAAGAAAAAAAAATTTGTTTGAATATCGTTGCATTTATGTTGAGTACAGAGCTTTTTATACCTTTTTATCATGATAGATTATAAAGAAATATAGATTTTATGATGTTGAATGTTTGCTAAATTAAATGGTATTAGATTTAATCTTTTAAAGTATTTAATCGCACAGGATCGAATATATACTGTGCGAATATATATATATATATATATATATATATATATATATATATATATATATATATATATATATATATATATATATATTTATATATATATATATATATATATATATATATATATATATATATATATATATATATATATATATATATATATTTATATATATATATATATATATATATATATATATATATATATATATATATATATATATATATATACATATATATATATACATACATACATACATACATATATATATATATATATATATATATATATATATATATATATATATATATATATATATATATACAGATAGATAGGTAGAGTGATAATATATATATATATATATATATATATATATATATATATATATATATTATATATATATATATATATATATATATATATATATATATATATATATATATATATAGAGAGAGAGAGAGAGAGAGAGAGAGAGAGAGAGAGAGAGAGAGAGAGAGAGAGAGAGAGAGAGAGAGAGAGAGGAGAGAGAGAGAGAGAGAGAGAGAGAGAGAGAGAGAGAGAGAGAGAGAGAATGCTTAGAAAACAAAGCCAATTCTAAAAGACAACTCCAATAATAATAATAATAATAATAATTATTATTATTATAATAATAATAATAATTCATATATTGCAAGAAAAACGTCGTAGTAGTAAGAGAAGGAGGAGGCGGTATATAGTAGCTTAAAAATATCACTAACAATAGTTTTAATGGCAGATTTCAAGTCATTTTAACCTCAGGGTCAATGTATTCACATTATCCTGCGCTTGCATGAGATGGTGAGAAATAAAATTTAAACTTTTATAATGTCAAACGAAGTCCGACGCATGCTAGATTTCCCCCCCCCCTCAAATGTGGGATCACTTCCTAGACCGGGTGAGCGAATGACTGCCTTGTCAAAACGGACGTTCAATATGTTCATAAATATCCAACAGAACCACAATTGGTCTCCTTTTATTTGTCAAACGAGGAAATTAGTTTTCTATTAGTATCTCTCTCTCTCTCTCTCTCTCTCTCTCTCTCTCTCTCTCTCTCTCTCTCTCTCTCTCTCTCTCGTTCTTCATAAAATTAGTATGTAACAGACGGATCTATGTTATCCCCACGTCAAAACTTTCATAAAATCTGTATTGGGTAAGAGAGGTGACTGACATTGAAGTAAGAAATTTGTTTATCCTTGAATTTCCAGCATTGATAAAATCTTTTTTTAATATCAAATACATAACAAGAAGTCGCTCAGTGAGATAGCATGCAGTCTGTTCTCAAATGAAACATATTTTGCCCATAGCTGAGATTCGAACCTAAAGGGGGGTTTACACGATCAAATGGTTCGTCGAACGCGGTTCGACAGACAAGTGTTTGAAGTGATGTTCGAACGTGTGAACGGGGTATTTGGTTGTCGAACACGTTTGTCGTACGTGTTCGACAACCAAATACCCCGTTCACACGTTCGAACATCA
>JAXCGZ010020439.1:0-11925 GCA_037179515.1 Halocaridina rubra
GAAAAATCATAAAAAGAAAAACAGAATAAATAAGTAGAGTAGAATAGAATAGGTTAGACATGCTGAAAATACAATTCAAAAATGGAGCTGCCTCGTGTGTGCCAGTAGGCATGTTGCAGTGTCCTCTATTCTTATGTTCTTATGTTCTTAACTTAAAAGGATTTAGGTACAATTATTTTTCATTTTCAAATTCAACATATAAGCTCTGAGCATCTCAATTATCTTAATTAGCTCAATTGTAATTATAAATTTCATGACAATGATAGTAATTAACAATAATTATCTTTAGATAATCTTTTTTCAAAACTCTTTAATTATAATATATCAAAGGGATAAAGATATAAAAAATTTCTCAAGAAAAACTATATAACAAAAACAGGTATCTGCAAATATATAAAAAGTTTGCCTCGGTGTATGCAGTAACAAAATTAAAAATCATATTTCATTTGCAACATTAAAGAATGCATTTTGCTTAAGTTTCATAATCTCTTAAGGAGTTGTACATGAAAAATTAATATATATATATATATATATATATATATATATATATATATATATATATATATATATATATATATATATATATATATATATATATATATATATATATATATTTTCTTCTACTATATCAAATTTGAATTTTTTCAAATTACTATTCAACAGAACTACCTCAGGAGACAGGGGGGAGTTATACATTTTTCTCCTTTTCATACTTACAGTCGGGTTGGTATTTAACTAACTTCTTTTTTTTTTTACTCTCTTTTTCCTACCCAAAAATACTGCCCAATATCTGTCTTCTGGCTTCGCCTGGCTAGCTTTCATGATGAATTTTGCGTGTAGGCGCTGTTCCTCCCCTGTCTCTTCGGTTTCTGGATCAACTTCGTCTCCTTCAAATACAGGAAACGGGCTGTTTGACATTCTTGCTGTCATTTCTTGTGAATTCACACTCCCTTCCTCATGACCAAGCTGAAATAATTGTGAAAAACATTATCATGGCTAAAAATTTCAGTTTTATTTTATCTATCTAACATATCCCTTCAGACAAATAATGTATATACTACAGCTAGAAAGGAAAATAAAGAATCATTTATAGATTCACGTCCATTATTACGTAGTATCTTGGAATCATCGGAATTCGAATAATAATCTCATTGGCGAGTATGGGACAAAAAAAAAAAAAACACAATAGAACTTGCAGCTCAACCATATCTGGGCAGGTGGAGAATCTCTTTCTCAAAAATATCCCTCAAAAGACATTGCAATAGCTACATCACCTCCCATAAAAATACTCTGATATGGCCTGCACAAAGACCCGGTGGAGCAGGGGAACGATTTTCACAGACTCTCACCTATCATGCTTCCCCAACGGACTTTCCTGCAATTTCACGCACGAAAGCAAACCCTCCCATTATACCCCCGGTCAGGCATACCCATTCTCTCCCGCAATCGCTTCACATTCACTCTTGCATTCCCATCCTTCTCTGTGTACTTCCCTTCTATTTACAACGCGTTGGTTTCCCTCCACCACCACTCTGAAGGAGTGGGTGTGTGAAATCCTGGTCGGGCCGCGTGGTCACATGACTGCTGCACCAGTCCTAGGTCCCCCTCTACTCCCAAGAGGGTGCGTTATGGCTACACAATAACTTTCTTTCCTCCAACACTGAGAGCATGAGCTTGTTGGCGGCCTCTCAAGGCGTATCCCTAACGGCTATTAGGCCCCATTCTTCCTCCCCTCTAAGCTACATTAGGGTACACAAAAGCCCCCCTACCCCAGCACAGCACAAATTCACTCGAGTTTACTCTTACTTTCCCCTGCCTAGCGCGAAATTAAAAAACTCATATCTAAATAATATCACAAAAGTTTCGTATTCTTCAAAAAGACATGCTACACATGTATTTTAATATCAATTTCTTCATCATTAAGATATTAGGAGAACGATCTGTCATCTCTGTTGAAAAAAAAAATTGCCAAAATATTACACTACGAAAAAATAAAGAAAGAAAGAACCTTGAAAACAGGTGCAAAGATTTTTTCACTCGATTTCTTACACTTTAATAGATTAATATAAAAAGTTTTTTACACATACATTAGATTTTCTCAATTAAAGTCAATACATTTGCCTTTTTAATATCAACTTAGGCATTACTACAAGTAAACTGAAAACCCTTCAATTGCAATTTCTCATTATATTATTCAAACAATAACAAAATGAAGGTTATTACTGCTTATAGCTATTAGTGCAAATTATCCATGTTAGTAATGGGTGCAGAAATTCTACTTTTATTAACTTACTAGGCCCACACCCCTCATAGGTGGGTTGGCTGAGTCAAAGCATAACTACAAGGTAAAATGGTGGCTTCCGCCGACCCCAATTACTTTTAATAATTGTCCCATTACTCACTGGATACAGATCACAAGTACTTAGCTATTTTAAGAAACTGCTTGAAGAACATCACGGCCGCAGGCAATGGTGGAGGGGGTTTGTCTTTCTTCTGGGTGCAGGAGGTTCCCGCCGGATTCTCCATCTCTCGAGTAAAATCAACGAATCACCATCTTCTTGGTTGGATCCGGCAACACGTACTTCTTGTAATGGGCTTTTTCCCTCAAAGCCCCGGTCACACTTCTGCTCACTGTGACGGTGGCATCCATGAAGGCGATAGTTGTACTTTTACTGCTGGGGGCCTTGCCAATACGGGGGCGGGGGAGAGTGACAGGATCTGTAATATGATACTGTAGGTGAAGGGGGAGCTCAGACTTTCTCGGCGTTGCTCTCTCGCTGCTTGTAAGCGTCTAGAAGTTTCTTCATCACTCGAGCATTTCTTCCATAGATGCTATATATTTTTTCTTCTGTATTTTTAATTCTTCTTTCTCTTCATTGAAGTAATGGCGTGGATTGATCCCAAGCTGGTCACAAAATGTCGTGTGAATATTATTCCACCGAGTGTCACCAAATGTCGTGGTGTAATCCCACTAGTTGTCACCAGTGTCGTGGGGTTACTATTTCACACGAGGCTTATATATATGGTGGGATTTTAATCCCACTGTTTTATTCTTTTGGTAGCATGGTTGGTGATTCAGAAAACATCTTCTTTATATGTATTTATTTCTAGCTTACACTTACGTAGTTAGAACTCCCATTACTACAGTTCCTGTCACGAATGACTCCCGATTCCAGCCCCCAAGTGGGAGGCTAGCTAAGTTGTGGAAGTTACGTCTGCTCCTGACAAGGCCCGACCTCTGACTGACTCTTTGTAGCTACTCATGGTGGTCGGTGGGTTTCGTGGGCATCACTGCCACCCGGCATATTTAGGCATCTTTAATATGCCTTGTGAACCTATAGGCATCTCTAATTGCCTTACAACACTGTGGTTTGCACAGCATTTCTTCATCAGAAGCAATTTGCGTATAAAAATCTATTTGAGTTGCTTGTAGCTATTGTCAACTCAACTTGGTTAGCGAGTACACCATTTGATGCATGGAACTAATAGTCAAACAGCATCCTTATTATTAAGGTGCTAGTCTACGTGTAGAAAAAAGCTATTTTACTATATATATATATATATATATATATATATATATATATATATATATATATATATATATATATATATATATATATATATATATATATATATATATATATATATATATATATATATGTATGTATGTATGTATGTATGTATGTATGTATGTATGTATGTATGTATGTATGTATGTATGTATGTATGTATGTGATTACCTAATTGTAATTACCTAATTGTGTTTACGGGAAAGAGCCCAAAGCTCGTATCTTCCCGTCTCCTGATCGGTTCCATTTTTAGACTTAGTGATACTTATCATACCTGTCCTTAAAACTATGGATTGAGGTAGCATTAACTCCCTCCTCGCTTAGCGAATTCCAATTATCAACTACTCTTACACTGAAAAAGTATTTCCTTACATCCTGCAAACAAGTTTTCTTCCAAAGCTTCAAACTATGACCTCTAGTTCTAGAGCCAGCCATATCGAAATATCGATCCCTATCCACTCTATCATAACCATGAAGGAATTTAAAGACTGTCACCATATCCCCCCTTACTCTTCTAGCTTCGAGTGATGGCAAGTCTAATTCCCTCAGCCTCTCATCATAACCGAGATTGCGTATTTCTGGCACCAGTTTCGTGGCATGTCTTTGAACTTTTTCAAGCTTAGCTATGTGCTTTTTCAAGTGCGGATTCCAAAAGGGGGCTGCATATTCGAGTTTTGGCCTCACATAGGTTACATAAATATTTCTGAACATTTCCTTGTCCATGTGCCTGAAGGCTACCCTTACATTTGATAAGAATGCATATGCTGCCCTTACTACGCCATTTATATGTATTTCTGGAGACAAATCTGCCAGTATGTTTACTCCTAGATCTCTCTCATTTTCTGTCTCTTGAAGTTGTACTCCAGCCACCGAGTAGTCAAGCTTGGGCCTTCTTGCACTTGTACCCATTCTCATTACCTTACATTTTGAGGTATTGAATTTCATTAGCCACTTTTCTGACCACTCATGCAGATTATTTAGATCCTCCTGAAGTTCTCTACCATTGTTCTCGTTTTTTACTTTCTTCACAATCTTTGCATCATCTGCAAACATATTCATGAATGAATTTACAGACTCTGGTAGGTCATTTACATATACAAGGAACAAAAGTGGCCCTAAAACTGAACCCTGTGGGACTCCACTACTAACTCTTCTCCATTCAGACACTAAGTGTCTTACTCTAACCCTCTGTTCCCTTCCTTCTAAGTAAGTTTTTATCCATTCCAAGACATTTCCACCTATTCTAGCCATTGATTGCAGCTTCTTAATAAGTCTCCCATGTGGAACAGTGTCAAACGCTTTCTGGAAGTCTAGGAATATGCAATCTGCCCAGCCCTCTCTTTCCTGTAAGATTTGGCTTACCTCATCATAAAATTCTAATAAGTTTGTTACTGTTGATCTTCCTTCTCTGAAGCCATGTTGCCTCACTGACAAAAAGTTGAAGGATTCCAAGTGAAGAGAGATATGTTTCCTTAGTAGTTTCTCCATAAGTTTGCAATCTATGCTGGTCAAGGAAACTGGTCTATAGTTCAGAGCCGTATCCCTCCTTCCCTTTTTGAAGATAGGTATCACATTTGCTTGTTTCCAGCATCTTGGAATCTCCCCCGACTCCAATGACTCCTTAAATATGATACTTAGTGCCACTGATATTGTGTTTGCGCATTTTTTAAGCACATGAGGGGATATGTCATCAGGACCTGTAGCTTTATGAACATCTAAATCCATCAGCGCTTTGCATACCTCTGTGGCTGTAAGGTTGATGTTCTCTAATACCGGCCCTTGAGCTTCTATCACTGCAATCTGAGGGGGTGGGGTATTTTCTACTGTAAATACTGACTGAAACTCCTTGTTCAATTCTTTGCAGATCTCTTCGTCCGTCTCAGTGATGCTTCCATCCGCTCTCTTTAGCCTTAAAACCTGTTCTTTTACTTTCAGTTTTCCTCTGATAAAGCTGTGGAAAAGCTTGGGATTTTCTTTTGCCTTCCTGGTGATGTCCCTCTCATAATCTTTCTCTGCCTCTCTCCTTTTACTTAGGTAGTCATTCCTTGCTCTTTTGTAGGTTTGCCAGGCATTTATGTTTTTTCTCCTCCTATACCTTTTCCAGCATTTGTCTCTCCACTCCTTAGCTCTTTTACACCCATTATCGAACCATTTCTCTCTGGCATGAATTACACCTACTTTGGTGACAGGTATGCAGCAATCTACTATCTTCCCATATTTCTCACAAAAGATGTCATACATTTCTTGTACAGATTTGTTGTAAAATAAGGTTCTCCAGTCAATAACTGCAAAAAGCTCATTCATTTTGATGTAATCTCCTTTCTGATAGTTCCTCCTCATGTCCTCAGTGCCTCTACTCTCAGGAAGAATGTCTTCAATGATATACTCCATCAACAACACACAGTGGTCACTCTTTCCAATTGGTGGTTCATACTCAATATTTTCAATATCCAACACATTATCTGTGAACACCAGATCAAGTAGTGATGGCTCATCCCCACCCCTGGCTCTTGTTGGTTCCATTACATGTTGGTGTAGGAAATTCCCTTGTACGCAATCTAGGAATCTTGCCCCAAAGGAGTCCTCACCACTGTGTGGGTCAAGATTTATCCAATCTATCTCTTTATGATTAAAGTCTCCCATAATCAAAATCCTACATTATTTCTCCCGCGCCATGTTAACAACTGAGTTTATGACTTCAATCGTACCTATATGACTTTCCTCATAAATTTCAAGCCTATTTTGGTTCCTTGGTGGGTTGTATACAACAGTTATTATAATGCTCTCTGACCCAGTATTTATGCGAGCAACAAGAAATTCCCTGAACTCACATTCTATAGCCAAGTTTATTTCTTCAACTTGAATCCTTTCACTTATGAGCAGTGCTATCCCTCCACCAGTCCTCTCAGATCTTTCGACCCTTAGTATTCTGAAGCCCTTAGGAAAAACTGTGACACTGTTTATGTCCTCACTCAACTTAGTCTCTGTAATTGCTACTATATCTGCCTTACTGTTGTGAATCCTATCTTTTAATTCTACTGCCTTACCAGCTAATCCATCAGCATTTGTGTATAACAATCTTAATGAGGCCCCATCCCCTGATCTTCTGTCATTATCTTCTTTATCTCCCCTTTGTCTGGAAGTATTCCGTAACGAAAATTTTTCTTCTCTTCTTCATTTCTTTCATCATTTAACCTTCTTGCCTCTTGCAACAAGTTTTTGATCTTTCCCATCTCTTCCTGTGTTCTGTATCGTCTAATGAACACTTCTTTGCATTCTTGAAGGTCTTTTAGACTTTTTTTTCTCAACAATATTTCCCTACATGTCTCCCCTCTCTCAAAGGTTACCTTTGTTGGTCTCGGCTTTCCTTCCCTCGAATATTTACCTAGTTGGTGTATGTTTACAATATCCTCAGGACCACATACTACTCCAAGCTTTCTTATCAGGTCTACAACGTTAGTTTTATTTTCTTCAAGTCTCCCCTGCCATGTTGGCTCCTGGGATTCACTTATGCCTGAGATTACCACTGTCTTCTCCTTATCAAGTGCCTGTCTGATGAGTGGGTTTGCCCTTTCCATCACAACGTCCTTCATTTTTTTGATTACTGTCTCTTTATAGTCAACTGTTTGTATGTTTTCCAGTGCCACCACCTTTACAGCCTCTTTTACTGCCACATTCCCCTTTAGTGCTTCAGCAAAGGACGTTTTCATGGCATCATTTTCCATATTCAGCTCCTGGAACTCTTTTCTGAACTGTTCAATGTTTTCCTTAATCTGAACATTCCAAGCAGCAATCTCGTCTCTCTCAGAAGATAGCAGTGAACTAACATCTAATTCCTTTAGGTTGTCATTTAGCTGTTTGTTTTTATCTTCTTGTTTAGAAATTCTAGATTCTAGTTGACTCTTTTCCCCTTCCAGCTTCTTTATTCTTTTTTCTAGTTCCTTTCTCTCCTGCCCTTGTGCTTTATTTGCTTCCTCCAAAGATCTTATTTGTTCTCTGAGTGTTTCATTCTCTTTCATTTCTCCATCCATATTCCAAATTTTATCATCAAGGTTTGTAACCATTTCCTCTAACTTCTTGATTCTCTGTTTAAGTCCTCTGATGACTACCCCTTCTCCCGACCCATGGGTGGGAGAGGTTTGGGACAGAGATGGCTTCATTTTTATGTTCTCCCTCTCACAGAATATAGAAAGAAGACGAGAAAGAGGAAAAACAAAAAGAAAAGAGAAAAACTTCTAATTTACCTTCACACAGAATTTTTATATCTCCATATAAGTGCTATTTAGTGACTCAGTTTGTCTCCTTTCTGGTAACACACATCTTAACTTAAAAACTTGACCACGGTAATTTAAGTATAAAAAGAAAAAGAAAAACAAAAGTCAGACCTGAAGGAAAAATTCGAATTTGTGTTCGAGGTGGCACCCACCTGTTTCTGTCATATATTCTTCCTAACTGATAAACTGACTTGCTAACCAAGATATGTTATCACGGGATTTAGACTTTACATTTAACTCAATATATATACAAAATAACAAAATAGCAAACGAGAAAGCTAAAAGAAAAGCAAAAAAAAAATGAAGAAAATAGGACTGCTGTACTACTTGGCAACTTAACTCAGTACTGTTGACAGGTGGGTATTTGGTAATTTTTTTTTCTTTTATTATTCAATTTTTTCGAGTATCAAACTAACTAACTAGTTAATATAAATGGGAAGGATACTGTTTTTAACAATATATAGAACCACAGGATCAGGTAAAACGGCTTAAGAGCTTTTCCCAGTTTACACAAAAAATTAGGTAATGTGGTGTGAGACTCCACGTCTGGCAACACTGTATGTATGTATGTATGTATGTATGTATGTATGTATGTATGTATGTATGTATGTATGTATGTATGTATGTATGTGATTACCTAATTGTGATTACCTAATTGTGTTTACGGGAAAGAGCCCAAAGCTCGTATCTTCCCGTCTCCTGATCGGTTCCATTTTTAGACTTAGTGATACTTATCATACCTGTCCTTAAAACTATGGATTGAGATAGCATTAACTACCTCCTCGCTTAGCGAATTCCAATTATCAACTACTCTTACACTGAAAAAGTATTTCCTTACATCCTGCAAACAAGTTTTCTTCCGAAGCTTCAAACTATGACCTCTAGTTCTAGAGCCAGCCATATCGAAATATCGATCCCTATCCACTCTATCATAACCATGAAGGAATTTAAAGACTGTCACCATATCCCCCCTTACTCTTCTAGCTTCGAGTGATGGCAAGTCTAATTCCCTCAGCCTCTCATCATAACCGAGATTGCGTATTTCTGGCACCAGTTTCGTGGCATGTCTTTGAACTTTTTCAAGCTTAGCTATGTGCTTTTTCAAGTGCGGATTCCAAAAGGGGGCTGCATATTCGAGTTTTGGCCTCACATAGGTTACATAAATATTTCTGAACATTTCCTTGTCCATGTGCCTGAAGGCTACCCTTACATTTGATAAGAATGCATATGCTGCCCTTACTACGCCATTTATATGTATTTCTGGAGACAAATCTGCCAGTATGTTTACTCCTAGATCTCTCTCATTTTCTGTCTCTTGAAGTTGTACTCCAGCCACCGAGTAGTCAAGCTTGGGCCTTCTTGCACTTGTACCCATTCTCATTACCTTACATTTTGAGGTATTGAATTTCATTAGCCACTTTTCTGACCACTCATGCAGATTATTTAGATCCTCCTGAAGTTCTCTACCATTGTTCTCGTTTTTTACTTTCTTCACAATCTTTGCATCATCTGCAAACATATTCATGAATGAATTTACAGACTCTGGTAGGTCATTTACATATACAAGGAACAAAAGTGGCCCTAAAACTGAACCCTGTGGAACTCCACTACTAACTCTTCTCCATTCAGACACTGAGTGTCTTACTCTAACCCTCTGTTCCCTTCCTTCTAAGTAAGTTTTTATCCATTCCAAGACATTTCCACCTATTCTAGCCATTGATTGCAGCTTCCTAATAAGTCTCCCATGTGGAACAGTGTCAAACGCTTTCTGGAAGTCTAGGAATATGCAATCTGCCCAGCCCTCTCTTTCCTGTAAGATTTGGCTTACCTCATCATAAAATTCTAATAAGTTTGTTACTGTTGATCTTCCTTCTCTGAAGCCATGTTGCCTCACTGACAAAAAGTTGAAGGATTCCAAGTGAAGAGAGATATGTTTCCTTAGTAGTTTCTCCATAACTTTGCAAACTATGCTGGTCAAGGAAACTGGTCTATAGTTCAGAGCCGTATCCCTCCTTCCCTTTTTGAAGATAGGTATCACATTTGCTTGTTTCCAGCATCTTGGAATCTCCCCCGACTCCAGTGACTCCTTAAATATGATACTTAGTGCCACTGATATTGTGTTTGCGCATTTTTTAAGCACATGAGGGGATATGTCATCAGGACCTGTAGCTTTATGAACATCTAAATCCATCAGCGCTTTGCATACCTCTGTGGCTGTAAGGTTGATGTTCTCTAATACCGGCCCTTGAGCTTCTATCACTGCAATCTGAGGGGGTGGGATATTTTCTACTGTAAATACTGACTGAAACTCCTTGTTCAATTCTTTGCAGATCTCTTCGTCCGTCTCAGTGATGCTTCCATCCGCTCTCTTTAGCCTTAAAACCTGTTCTTTTACCTTCAGTTTTCCTCTGATAAAGCTGTGGAAAAGCTTGGGATTTTCTTTAGCCTTCCTGGTGATGTCCCTCTCATAATCTCTCTCTGCCTCTCTCCTTTTACTTAGGTAGTCATTTCTTGCTCTTTTGTAGGTTTGCCAGGCATTTATGTGTTTTCTCCTCCTATACCTTTTCCAGCATTTGTCTCTCCACTCCTTAGCTCTTTTACACCCATTATCGAACCATTTGTCTCTGGCATGAATTACACCTACTTTGGTGACAGGTATGCAGCAATCTACTATCTTCCCATATTTCTCACAAAAGATGTCATACATTTCTTGTACAGATTTGTTGTAAAATAAGGTTCTCCAGTCAATAACTGCAAAAAGCTCATTCATTTTGATGTAATCTCCTTTCGGATAGTTCCTCCTCATGTCCTCAGTGCCTCTACTCTCAGGAAGAATGTCTTCAATGATATACTCCATCAACAACACACAGTGGTCACTCTTTCCAATTGGTGGTTCATACTCAATATTTTCAATATCCAACACATTATCTGTGAACACCAGATCAAGTAGTGATGGCTCATCCCCACCCCTGGCTCTTGTTGGTTCCATTACATGTTGGTGTAGGAAATTCCCTTGTACGCAATCTAGGAATCTTGCCCCAAATGAGTCCTCACCACTGTGTGGGTCAAGATTTATCCAATCTATCTCTTTATGATTAAAGTCTCCCATAATCAAAATCCTACATTTTTTCTCCCGTGCCATGTTAACAACTGAGTTTATGACTTCAATCGTACCTATATGACTTTCCTCATAAATTTCAAGCCTATTTTGGTTCCTTGGTGGGTTGTATACAACAGTTATTATAATGCTCTCTGACCCAGTATTTATGCGAGCAACAAGAAATTCCCTGAACTCACTTTCTATAGCCAAGTTTATTTCTTCAACTTGAATCCTCTCACTTATGAGCAGTGCTATCCCTCCACCAGTCCTCTCAGATCTTTCGACCCTTAGTATTCTGAAGCCCTTAGGAAAAACTGTGACACTGTTTATGTCCTCACTCAACTTAGTCTCTGTAATTGCTACTATATCTGCCTTACTGTTGTGAATCCTATCTTTTAATTCTACTGCCTTACCAGCTAATCCATCAGCATTTGTGTATAACAATCTTAATGAGGCCCCATCCCCTGATCTTCTGTCATTATCTTCTTTATCTCCCCTTTGTCTGGAAGTATTCTGTAACAAAAATTTTTCTTCTCTTCTTCATTTCTTTCATCATTTAACCTTCTTGCCTCTTGCAACAAGTTTTTGATCTTTCCCATCTCTTCCTGTGTTCTGTATCGTCTAATGAACACTTCTTTGCATTCTTGAAGGTCTTTTAGACTTTTTTTTCTCAACAATATTTCCCTACATGTCTCCCCTCTCTCAAAGGTTACTTTTGTTGGTCTCGGCTTTCCTTCCCTCGAATATTTACCTAGTTGGTGTATGTTTACAATATCCTCAGGACCACATACTACTCCAAGCTTTCTTATCAGGTCTACAACGTTAGCTTTATTTTCTTCAAGTCTCCCCTGCCATGTTGGCTCCTGGGATTCACTTATGCCTGAGATTACCACTGTCTTCTCCTTATCAAGTGCCTGTCTGATGAGTGGGTTTGCCCTTTCCATCACAACGTCTTTCATTTTTTCGATTACTGTCTCTTTAT
>JAXCGZ010020440.1:0-2500 GCA_037179515.1 Halocaridina rubra
ATATATATATATATATATATATATATATATATATATATATATATATATATATATATATATATATATATATATATATATATATATATATATATATATATATATATATATATGTATATATATATATATATATATATATATATATATATATATATATATATATATATATATATATATATATATATATATATATATATATATATATATATATATATATATATATATATATATATATATATATATATATATATATATATATATATATATATATATATATATATATATATATATATATATATATATATATATATATATATATATATATATATATATATATATATATATATATATATATATATATATATATATATATATATATATATATATATATATATATATATATATATATATATATATATATATATATATATATATATATATATATATATATATATATATATATATATATATATATATATATATATATATATATATATATATATATATATATATATATATATATATATATATATATATATATATATATATATATATATATGTATTTCTGTATATATATATATATATATATATATATATATATATATATATATATATATATATATATATATATATATATATATATATATATATATATATATATATATATATATATATATATATATATATATATATATATATATATATATATATATATATATATATATATATATATATATATATATATATATATATATATATATATATATATATATATATATATATATATATATATATATATATATATATATATATATATATATATATATATATATATATATATATATATATATATATATATATATATATATATATATATATATATATATATATATATATATATATATATATATATATATATATATATATATATATATATATATATATATATATATATATATATATATATATATATATATACATATACATATACATATACATATACATATACATATACATATATATATATATATATATATATATATATATATATATATATATATATATATATATATATATATATATATATATATATATATATATATATATATATATATATATATATATATATGTATATGTATATATATATATATATATATATATATATATATATATATATATATATATATATATATATATATATATATATATATATATATATATATATATATATATATATATATATATATATATATATATATACATATATATATATATATATATATATATATATATATATATATATATATATATATATATATATATATATATATATATATATATATATATATATATATATATATATATATATATATATATATATATATATATATATATATATATATATATATATATATATATATATATATATATATATATATATATATATATATATATATATATATATATATATATATATATATATATATATATATATATATATATATATATATATATATATATATATATATATATATATATATATATATATATATATATATATATATATATATATATATATATATATATATATATATATATATATATATATACAAATAAGCACATTACATATGTGAAAACATGAATCATTTTTTTTTTACCCCGACCGGGACTCGAACCTAGGACTTGTGATTACTAAGTCAAGGCGCTACCACTACACCACAGAAGGTTAAAAGGAACCCAACCTTATAGCTTATATCTGCTATACTAAGGAATGAACGCATTCTAACTGAATGCCATATTCATATTACAGATTCCCCAACCTCACTCGTGGCTTCATTTTAGCATTTAATTCAATTCCCAATCTCATTCTGGCCATGAAATACAAATAAGCACATTACATATGTGAAAACATGAATCATTTTTTTACCCCGACCGGGACTCGAACCTAGGACTTGTGATTACTAAGTCAAGGCGCTACCACTACACCACAGAAGGTTAAAAGGAACCCAACCTTATAGCTTATATCTGCTATACTAAGGAATGAACGCATTCTAACTGAATGCCATATTCATATTACAGATTCCCCAACCTCACTCGTGGCTTCATTTTAGCATTTAATTCAATTCCCAATCTCATTCGGGCCATGAAATACAAATAAGCACATTACATATGTGAAAACATGAATCATTTTTTTACCCCAACCGGGACTCGAACCTAGGACTTGTGATTACTAAGTCAAGGCGCTACCACTACACCACAGAAGGTTAAAAGGAACCCAACCTTATAGCTTATATCTGCTATACTAAGGAATGAACGCATTCTAACTGAATGCCATATTCATATTACAGATTCCCCAACCTCACTCGTGGCTTCATTTTAGCATTTAATTCAATTCCCAATCTCATTCGGGCCATGAAATACAAATAAGCACATTACATATGTGAAAACATGAATCATTTTTTTACCCCGACCGGGACTCGAACCTAGGACTGGTGATTACTAA
>JAXCGZ010020440.1:7500-11911 GCA_037179515.1 Halocaridina rubra
ATGAAGAGATGAATAGTTTTTTACCTCAACCGGGACTTGAACCTAGGACTTATAATTACGAAGTCAAGGTCCTACCAAATACACCAAAGGAGGTTAAAAGGAATCAGAACTTATAGCTTATATCTGATATACTTAGGAATGAATGCATTCTATCTGAAAAACACTATGTTCATATTTCAGATTTCCCAACCTCACTCGTGGCTTCATTATTACATTTAATTCAACTCCCAATCTCATTCGGGCCAAACAATTACGTGAAAAGATGAATAATTTTTTACCCTGACAGCGACTTGAACATAGGACTTATAATTACTAAGTCAAGGCACTACCAACTACACCACAAAAAAGTTAAAAGGAATCCAACCTTATAGCTTTTCTCTGCTATACTTAGGAATAAACGCTTTCTATCTGAATGCCACAATGTTCATATTAGAGATTCCCCAACCTCACTCGTGGCTTCATTTTACATTTAATTCAACTCCAAATCTCATTCAATCCCAACAAGAAGCAAATAAGCACATAACGTATGTGAAAACATGAATCATTTTTTACCCCCGATCGGGACTTAAACCTAGGCTTAAAATTACTAAATCAAGGCACTACTAACTACTACACAAAAGGTAAAAAGGAATCACACCATATAGTTTATATCTGCTATACATAGGAATAAAAGCATTCTATCTGAGTGCCACAATGTTCATATTACAGATTCCCCAACCTCACTCGTGGCTTCATTTTTGCATTTAAGTCAATTCCAAATCTAATTCGGGGTATGCAATAAACAATTAAGCACATTACATATGTGAAAACATGAATCATTTTTTACCCCGACTGGGACTGGAACCTAGAACTTATAATTACTAAGTCAAGGCGCTAACAACTACACACCACAGAAGGTTAAAAGCAATCCAACATTATAGATTATATCTGCAATACATTGGAATGAACGAACTCTATCTGAATGCCGCTATGTCCATATTACAAACTCCCCAACCTCACTCATTGCTTCATTTTTCATTTAATTCAATTCCCAATCTCATTCGGGCTATACAATAAACAATTAAGCACATTTCATATGTGAAAACAGTAATAATATGTTATCCCGACCATGAGTCGAACCTAGGACTTATTATTACTAAGTCAATGAGCTACCAACTGCACACCACAGAAGGTTAAAAGGAATCCAACCTTTCACCTTATATCTGCTATACTTAGGGATGAACGCACTCTATCTGAATGCCACTATGTTCATATTACAGACTCCCCAACCTCAATCATGGATTCATTTTTGTATTTTATTCAATTCCCAATCTCATTCGGGCTATGCAATAAAAAATTAAGCACATTTTGTATGTGAAAACATGAATCACATTTTACCCCGACCGGGAGTCGAATTTAGGAATTATAATTACTAAGTCAAGGCATTACCAACTACACACCACAGAAGGATAAAAGGATTCCAGCCTTATAGCTTATATCTGAAATAGTTAGGAATGAACGCACTCTATCTGAAAGCCACTATGTTCATATTACAGAATCCCCAACCTCACACGTGGCTTCATTTTTGCATTTAATTCAATTCCCAATCTCATTCGGGTTATATAATAAACAATTAAGCACATTACATATGTGAAAACATGATTCATTTTTTACTCCGACCGGGACTCGAACCTAGGACTTATTATTATTTATTGCATGGCACGAATGAGATTGGTAATTGAATTATATGCAAAAATGAAGCCACGGGTGAGGGTGGGGAGTCTGTAATATGAACATATTGGCATTCAGATAGACTGCGTTCATTCCTAAGCATAGCATATATAGGCTATAAGGTACGATTCCTTTTAACCTTATGAGGTGTGTAGTTGGTAGCGCCTTGACTTATTAATCATAAGTCCTAGGTTCGAGTCCCGGTCGGGGTAAAAAAGATGATTCATGTTTCCACATATATAATGTGCTTAATTGGTTATTTCATGGCCCGAATGAGATTGGGAATTGAATTATATGCTAAAATGAAGCCACAAGTGAGGTTGGGGAATCTGTAATATGAACATAGTGGCATTCAGTTAGAATTCGTACATTCCTAAGTATAGCAGATATAAGCTATAAGGTTGGATTCCTTTTAACCTTCTGTGGTGTAGTGGTAGCACCTTGACTAAGTAATCATAAGTCCTAGGTTCGAGTCCTGGTCGGGGTAAAAAAATTATTCATGTTTTCACATATGTAATGTGCTTAATTGGTTATTTCATGGCCAGAATGAGATTGGGAATTGAATTAAAGGCAAATATGAAACCACGTGTGAGGTGTGGGGTCTGTAATATGAACATAGTGGCATTAAAATAGAGTGCGTTCATTCCTAAGTATAGCAGATATAAGCTTTAAGGTTTTATTCATTTTAACCTTCTGTGGTGTGTATTTGGTAGTAATTTTAAGTCCTAGGCTAGAGTCCCGGTTTTGGTAAAAAATGATTCATGTTTTCACAAATGAAATGTGCTTAATTATTTATTGTATAGCCCAAATGAGATTGGGAATTGAATTAAATGCAAAAATGAAGCCACGAGTGAGGTTGGGGATTCTGTAATATATGAACATAGAGGCATTCTAATAGAGTGCATTCATTCCTTACCATAGCAAATCTAAGTTATAAGGTTGGATTCCTTTTAACCTTCTGCGGTGTGTAGTTAGTAGCTCCTTGACTTAGTAATTATAACGCCTAGGTTCTAGTCCTGGTCGGGGTAAAATATGATTCATGTTTTCACATAAGTAATGTGCTTAATTGTATATTGCATAGCCCGAATGAGATTGGGAATTGAACTAAATGCAAAAATGAAGCCACGAGTGAGGTTTGGGAGTCTGTTATATGAACATAGTGGCATTCAGATAGAGTGCATTCAAACCTAAGTATGGAAGATATATGATATAAGGTTGGATTCTTTTTAACCTTTTGTGGTGTGTAGATGGTAGCGCAGTAACTTAGTAATTATAAGTCCAGTGTTCGAGTCCCGGTCGGACTAATAAATGATTCATGTTTTCATATATGTAATGTGCATAACTGTTTATTGTATAGCCCGAATGAGATTGGGAATTGAATTAAATGCAAAAAATGAAGCCACGAGTGAAGTTGGGGAGTCTGTTATATGAACATTGTGGCATTCAGATAGAGTGCGTTCATTCCTAAGTATAGTAGATATAAGCTATCAGGTCGGATTCCTTTTAACCTTCTGTGGTGTGTAGTTGGTGGCGCCATGACTTAGTAATTATAATTTCTAGGTTCGAGTGTCAGGTCGGGGTAAAAAATTATTCGTGTTTTCACATACGTAATGTGCTTAATTGTTTGTTGCATAGCCAGAATGAGGTTGGGAATAAATTAAATGCAAAAATGAAGCCACGAGTGAGGTTGGGGAGTCTGTAATATGAACATAGTGGCATTCAGATAGAGTGAGTTCATTCCTAAGTATAGCAGATATAAGCTATAAGGTTGGATTCCTTTTAACCTTCTGTGGTGTATAGTTGGTAGCACCTTGACTTAGTAATTATAACTCCTAGGTTCCAGTCCCAGCCGGGGTAAAAAATTACTCATGTTTTCACATATGTAATGTGCTTAATTGCTTATTGTATAGCCCAAATGGGATTGTGAATTGAATCAAATGCAAAAATGAAGCCACGAGTGAGGTTAGGGAGTCTGTAATATGAACATAGTGGCATTCAGATCGAGTGCGTTCATTCCTAAGTATAGCAGATATAAGCTATAAAGTTGGATTCCATTTAAGCTTTTGTGGTGTGTAGTTGGTAGCGGCTTGACTTAGTAAATATAAGTCCTAGGTTCGAGTCCCGGTTTGGGTAAAAAATTATTCATATTTTCACATATGTAATGTGCTTAATTGTTTATTGTATAGCCCGATTGAGATTGGGAATTGAATTAAACGCAAAAATGAAGCCACGTGTGAGGTTGGAGAGTCTGTAATATGAACATAATGGTAATCAGATAGAGTGCGTTCATTCCTAAGTATAGCAGATATAAGCTATAAGGTTGGATTCATTTTAACCTTCTGTGGTGTGTAGTTGGTAGCCCCTTGACTTAGTAATTATAAGTTTTAGGTTCGAGTCCCTGTCGGGGTAAAATATGATCCATGTTTTCACAAATGTAATGTGCTTAAATGTTTATCGTATAGCCCGAATGAGATTGGGAATTGAATTAAATGCAAAAATGAAGCCATGATTGAGGTTGGGGAGTCTGTAATATGAACATATTGGCATTCAGATAGAGTGCGTTCATTCCTAAGTATAGCAGATATAAGCTATAAGGATGGATTCCTTTTAACCTTCTGTGGTGTGTAGATTGTAGCGCCTTGACAAAGTAATTATAAGTCCTAGGTTCGAGTCCCGGTCATGGTAAAAAAAGATTCATATA
>JAXCGZ010020441.1:0-11869 GCA_037179515.1 Halocaridina rubra
GACATCTTTACTAGTGCAATTACAATATATGTGCACATTTGCTGCGGTATTCTTTCGAACCTCTTGTAGGTGATGCCTCTTTATTGCTATTGAATCTGATGCCTGTTCTGTTTATGGAACTTTCTTCTTTCTCTGCATCATTTCCCATATCTGTGTGGGGTCGATGAATGTTAAGAAACTATTGGAAGATTAATTTGCCTCATCTTGTATACATTTTGTTTTCCTGGAGTTTTAAAAGTACCTTTTAGTATGATTATATTCTGTGTTTGTATTGCCTCACTTTCTAATAACAAAGAGCCTTCTTTCTCCGTTATTCTCTAAAGCATCGGGAATTCAATCTGTTCTTCCCTAAAGCATCAGGAATTCAATCATTTTTTTTTTAAGCAGCCAATGCGTTGTCACATTCATTGGGTTTTAAAGAAATATAAGCGACAACGTTTGCTTGATAATATAGATTTAAGAAGTTCAAATCATTCGCCATTTATCTTGTTTGGTTATGTTTACAGGAAAAATGAATTTCGGCACATATGTACTATATATGTTTTGTATAGGGAATCTTGTTTTTCTTGCTACAAAGTTATGTGGTTCTATTCACCAAAGTTTGAGATGGAATGTTTAGGTATGATTTTGATGGAATGTACAGAAGTTATTTTAAGATACTATTGATGGTGTATTCCAACTCAGAGTGATGTGGACTTTTTCTTTACTTTGTAATATTTGCTTCAGTATGTTCAAAGAGTATAGAATGTTAACTATAGTTATAGAATTTTTAAGTCCAAAGAGATATGAATATGATTCTATATTATTCAGTATTTTTGTTGGTAAATTTAAAGGAATGTGTGAAGTATTGTTATTTCAGAGTATTTTAATTGATGGTTCTGCATAAATTCTGAAAACATGCGATTATCTAAAGATGCATTTCATACGTACAATAGATCTTTACAGCTACGCCCTGTCTGCGTCCATCCTCATTCGAATGGGGACTTACTGTGACTTGAACTGCAAGCTAGATATATATAAAAGTTGTTGATGCATTGTGCATTCTTAAACCTGTATTCAACCCCATTCAAATGGGGAAGTGTATGGAACATACTCGTGTGAGGGAAGAAAAGATCAGGTAACAGTGATGATTCCCAGTACTTAACCCCGTAAATTTTAGATTAGGTTATGAACCCAACCTAATATTTTGTGGTTTAATGCACTGAGTAATTATCACATGTCTGGCATGATTTGATATCGGTGTTTTAATATTAATCATAGCAGAGGGTTTCATGTGTTAGTGAGGTTGACAACTTTGCTATGAATGAACGATGTGAAATAAACATCGGCCATTCTATGAGACTTGAGCTGACAATGAACTGTTCGTGAGTCTCATTGATGGTTCCTCCACTGTATAAAGCTGGGACATCTATAAGCCCAATTGCATGCTTTATACAGTGTAACTGCCTCTGCTATTTGAATATAACGGTCGTTAGCTCCCTCGTCATTTTGCCCATAGTATCCCCCCCCTTTTTTTTGTCGGCTACCCCCAAATTAAAGGGGGAAACCAAGGTCCTAAAGTAGGATAAGTGCTCATAACCAGTGAGCTACGGCGGCTATATCGATGTATTTTTCGTTAGGGGGAGTTGTTTAGGTAGTGGGAATACCGTATGCCATTTTTCTTTCAAAATTCGGCTATCTCCAAAAATAGGTATATATTTTGCTATCTGGTAACTATCTTCACTTTCAATTTTATATAATTATTATTGACCAGGATATTTTTCTCCATTTTGTAACCTGGAATTAAGGGTTTCCTGGTTGTGTTTTGGAAATTGGTTGATTTGGATCTAATTGGAAAATTATGTTGACCCGTTAAATATAAATATTTTTGCCATTAAGTTTTTTCATTTCTTTACCTCAAGTTTTCTATCTCGCTTTGGTTTTCTATGATAGTATTTTAGGGGTAACTAAAGTATTTTATACAGGGTGATAAAATTCCGCCTTGAATGATTCACTTTATTTTTAAGCCATCAAGAAAACGGAGCAGCTTCATACAAATTAAATATTTATAATTTTAAAAAAACCTCCTCCCCATATACATACACCACAATATTAAAAAAAAAAATTAAATTAAAAAAAAAATAATTAAAAAATTAAATTAAATTAAAAAAAAATAATTAAAAAAAATTAATTAAAAAAAAATTAATTAAAAAAAATTAATTAAAAAAAAATTAATTAAAAAAAATTAATTAAAAAAAAATTAATTAAAAAAAATTAATTAAAAAAAAATTAATTAAAAAAAATTAATTAAAAAAAAATTAATTAAAAAAAAATTAATTAAAAAAAAATTAATTAAAAAAAAAATTAATTAAAAAAAAAATTAATTAAAAAAAATTAATTAAAAAAAATTAATTAAAAAAAAAATAATTAAAAAAAATTAATTAAAAAAAATTAATTAAAAAAATTAATTAAAAAAAAAATAAAAAAAAAATAAAAAAAAAATAATTAAAAAAAAATAATTAAAAAAAAATAATTAAAAATTAATTAAAAAAAATAATTAAAAAAAATTAATTAAAAAAAATTAATTAAAAAAATTAATTAAAAAAAATTAATTAAAAAAATATTAATTAAAAAAAATTAATTAAAAAAAAATAATTAAAAAAATAAAAAAAAATTAAAAAAAAATTTAATTAAAAAAAATTTAATTAAAAAAAATTTAATTAAAAAAAATTTAATTAAAAAAAATTTAATTAAAAAAAATTTAATTAAAAAAAATTTAATTAAAAAAAATTTAATTAAAAAAAATTTAATTAAAAAAAATTTAATTAAAAAAAAAAATTCAAATATATAATTTTTTAAGTGTCGAAGGTTTCAACCAACCTTCTACTCCTCTTGACAATGCCAGGAGAACAGCGCCAGTTCAGAGAGAGAAAAAAAAGGTGCTGTTTATATAGTATGAAACCTCCCTCGCTACCCGTAGTCTGTTGCTGTACTCGCACCTAAACCAGGTTAGGTAACCCACGTCAAAACCTGGAAACCTAACCTGGTTAGGTTAACTTACAGAGAGACAACGGATAGCCAGTTTGACTCCATACTATATAAATAGCACCAAATGACATTACGTGCCTCTCGCACGTGATTGTAAGTTAACATACATTAAATACCGAATATAAAATACTCAGGTATTTTATAGATGGGCTTCACATTCGCTATAGAAAAATCATATTACAAAACTTAAGTTATTCCAAATAGAAATTTGAATGCAAAATTATTTAATGGCGTTTGTATATGAATATGTAGCCCATCTTTACAATTTTTCATAAATATAATTGTATAATAGAATAAATCTTATAAAAAATCTATCAATACATTGATCAAGCAACTTCTGAAATATTTCCAATACAGTACTTTCATAAATGGACTTCTTGAAATTTCTCGAATATTTTTCGAATTAGGATTTTCGAAAAGGCCAGCCTTAACCCCCCAGCTCCAACACGTCTGTGTTCACCCCATTCGAATGAGGACTGACACAAAACTCTGTATTTTAACTCTTGGGAGTGCAAGCAGTGGCTCTTGGAAATCATAAATTATCAAATTCTTGCAAGATTAATTTTTTCCTTCATCAATGTAATGATACTGATAAATCTTTCATTCTAAAATAGTTACATCAAAATACAATTTACCTGTGTAATGATTAGGATTTTGTAAAGAGAAGAAACCCCTTCAGAACCCCATGTAAAGTTAAATAACCCCTTGAACTGTTAGGTAAGGGGACTTGCCTTTTGAATATGAATAACCCCTAAAGCACCCTGGGGTTTCTCTTCCTTACAAGACCAAAAAAATACTACAACTTGGCATCTATTCCCAATTAGGAATGGTTACTCTCTACTTCTTAATACACTTTAAATATTACCCTTTTTTACATTACAATTCTTACATAAACGTATTTTATGCATATGCAAATACAATGGAGGGAAGTAATAATAATAGTGGAACTTATCACTAATTACTGCAACACGGGTATATGATTTCACCTCGGGCATCCCAACCACTTTGTTTCCACTTTGGTGGAATGGATGTTAATAAGGACGCATAAATCAGCAAAAACAAAATAATAACTAAAATACATAAATAGTACGTTCAAAGGAGTAAAAATGGTGACATCTTTGAAAAAGCAAATAGTGGCACTTGAAAGTTTGCCATTTTTGTTATTATCATTATTTCTTGTTTTGGGGTTTGCACAGACTTCTAGGAAAATTGAGGCTGCATGCCCTTCTTAACGCAACGCGGTAGGCTTGATTGCGGGTCTGCCACCTACCGAGGCGAGTGCTCTAACCACTGCAGGTCCCAATTTGAGGGTTCAAGGAACAGCTCTTGGTCGGACTAAGAAATTATAATATTCTTCCACTACTGACAAATTTAATTTCCATTTGTCAACTTTGTAACAATCCTGATTTTCATTTATGTATAATATTGCATCAAAAAATTGCTTAATATCACAATTCAGGATTCATTGAGGGCCTCAGTTCCTTGGCTTAGAGCCCTCTCACAGGCACTAATATAGGAATCCAGCTTTACTCCTCCAGCTCCAACATGTCTTCAGCCATCCTCAATCGATATGGGACTAATTGTGACAAATTCATCTTTCTTTTTTTCCAGTAATGAAAGTCAACAATAACATGTTTTAGAATCTTTGAGTGTACAGATACTTAATAACAACATGTAAATTACATGCAATTTCTTTGAAGCATTATGCTGAAATTTCAGAATTCTTCTTTTTACGGTTTGTCATTAATATCCCCCATTCAAATGGGGGTGAACACATACTGGAGCTGGGGAATTAAGGTTGGAAGCCCTTCCTATCACCCCGTGGTGGGTGCCAACATGGCCTCGTCACTTTTTGTGACAAGCGTTCTAATCATTAACCTACCACAGACATAAGTTCTTCTTCAATGCTGTAGTAAAAGTCTCACAAATGAAAGATATTTATAGTTGTACTTCCGCTACAAAATAAATTGCATCGATATTTTTCTGCAAATTAGCTTTCATAGACATTTATGCAATTTATTTTCCATTTTCATCTCTGCCAGAGATATTGTAAAACATGCATTTATGACATGTTATAAAGATATTATTAAAAATGCATAGTTGAGAAAAATTAAAACTAATTTGAGCTATTATGTAATGGACAGAAAATTAAAAATCCACTATTTCTAGTCTCATAGTAATAACACTTGTCAAATATTAGAATATAGAAATATATGTTTATCATAGTATCTATTTACTTATAAATTAAACTAATACTAGAGGGTTATATTCCTATCATAAATGTTTTGAAATATTCATACTAATTGATAATGTCAAATTTTTAAAGCATTCACTTATATATACGACTATAAGAAGGGCTACTTAAGGCATATAGATTCCCAAATTGAAAAATGAATGTATAGGACTTCATTTTTTTCTTTAATCTTATAAGATACTTATATAATCAACAAGGGTTGTTTATTCATACAAAACCCAAAAGCTAATGAACGTATTGCATTTCTTATCTAAAAATGACAAAATCCATGTCATGATATTAAGCAAACAACTTTATTTTTAATGCAATGAAAATGAAAATCAGTGTCATCGCATTAAGAAAGGGACCTAAGCATTCTGAGAGTGCCACATACGCCAACAACACACCATATACTCCCTGAGAGCCTTGTGGGAATGCCCGGGATTGGCAGTCGCCTTCCTTAGGGACTCAGGTCTGCTCGACCAAACAACTTAGGAAATAAGAACATTTGAAGAGCCACTGCTCACATATTCAAAAGTATGTCAATTGTGAGGCCTTTGAGAATGGTAGAAACGGCTCTTGACTAACTAGGTATTTAATTTCTTCCACTATTTTCTTACTTCCCTTCATCATGTGCATTGTAATTATTTATCTTAAAAATTACAGTAGTAAGGTTACCATTTTAACACAAGTTAATACGAATCATAAGATTCAACTGTATAAACTGAGAATTGATTGAAACTAGGATTATTCTTCATACTAACACTGTATGCATATTAATATAAACCTTTCTGGATGGGACAGCCCTCTTGTATGTACTATGATGAGTTAAAAACTGGGAACATTTGCTTTTGCTATTAGTATTTGTTATAATTAGAACGCTATGTATTAAATAAAAAGGAGTCAAAACTTTTTTCATTAAAGGTTTTTGCCGTTTAACCTCCACCATGGTTAATTTGAAAGTAGATCATTTCAGATGCTTCATCTATGGTTTAAGAAATTAATATTTCTTTGTTGGTTATGGACGAGAAATTGTAAGGAAAGTCTGCAGTTAATTTATGTACTCACACTTTCCATTGTAGAGGATATAGCAAAAACAAATTACATCCAGTCTAGTCACGCTAATTCTAAACACTTCACTTTTTTAAACTAATGTATGACATTTGAATTTTTTACACTATTGTCATGGTCTTCTCAAATTATAAATTATATCAGTCTCCATGAGATGACTTCCAAAGGTGATGACGACGACGAGGAAATTCTTCATCCTGATTTTTACCTGAAAGAAAAGTCATTATAGATCAATTATGTCATTTGTTTTAAAATATGAGCTACTAATATATTCTACTGTTTATAGTAATTTACTTGATCATAGCTGAATTCTAGTAGAGTATATTTTTTCTTACAACCATCACTAAAACAAACAAAATTATATATAAGAAAAAATCAAGAAACTTCAGCAGAGGGGCCAAATATACGTATATCTAATAAATTACTCGAAGGCAACACATTTTTCATTCAAAATTAGGGCATATATTTATGAAGCTACAAATGTGACCACAGCAGTAAAAAAAAAAAAAAAAAAAAACTGAAGCAGCTGGACTTCAACTCGTGTTTACTTAATCCCACCAATTCCATCAGCATTTCTGTGGTAAGGATGAAAGAGGAAGGGATTGTCAGGATACTGAGGAACTGCTACCAGGCAGAAGGGGAAGAGATAGGCCAAAGAGGAGGTTTATGGATGTGGTGAGAGAGGACATAAAGGTGTATGGCATAGGGGTGACATCAGCTGTAGCGACCCCTGATGGGAGAAACCACAAGATTTGATGAGGACTGTTATAAACACCAGGAAATGTTTCCCACACCTGAGTAATATCTCTTGATCTTATAAACGCGAGGGTTTAACATCAATGATAATTACATGGTTACCTCTGTAAGAAGTGAATATAATATAATATTGGTACAAAAGTCTATAAATTAATGCAATCCAGTATTTATCTGCCTCCTAATAAGTTGAAACCCGTCCATTTTGCAACTTCTGCAATAATAGTCATGTTTTCGTGAGTTATGTAACTTAAATGTTCATATTGCAAGTGCAATTATAACCTGTCTTTAATATTAAGAGCACTTACCACTTACGAAGGTTGTGTGTTCGTTCGTTCATTTCGTTCATACTTGGTAGCATATTTATTCCTCTTGCAATAATTGACAAAACCTGTGAAAACAAAATTAATAAAGTCATCCATTTAATACACCTTTATACATTAACTTGCTTCCTTTATATTTTTATATCTTCCTTTGTTCATCTCTGTATATTTGTCTTTCTATCCATCTAGCTGTCTTAGTTTATTATACAGTATCCTTTGCTTAGTTAGTACTCGATTATATCTTTTTTAAAAAATCCCTAAAAATAATTCCTAAAAAAAATCCCTAAAAATAATTCCCTAAAAAATCCTTAAAGATCCCTAAAAAAATCCCAAAAAATCCCTAAAAACAATCCGTAAAAAAATCTATGAAAAAAATCCATAAAAAATAAATCCATAAAAAAAAAATCATGCCCCTAGTGACTTCCTACACCTTTACCAGACACTTCAGGACAAGGAGTCGAAAGTGGTGTCCCTCTTGTAAAATTTAATAGAATCACAACATACCCTATTAGAGGATTGAATTAAAGAGCTTTAGTATTTTAGCGATGTGGTGCAGTAGAAGTGACTGGGACTGGTAATAGGCTAGCCCCTGATTCGTCCCTTGGATTAGCTTTCACAGTCTTATGTCGTTACCGATTAACTAAACCAGTTGATTAAGGGATAGGTGATTTCCTATAAGTCTACCTGATTATTCAATTATTGTCTGGAGATCACTGGGTCCACTTCCTTGAAGAGGGGACTTGGGCCCTAGCCATTAGATATATAGTCGTGCTCAAGTGGTATCACTTTCCCGTGCCTCTGCTTTTCATTAAAGCCATTTAAGCGACTTTTAACCTTAATTTTTAGCTGTGCTAAACTTCAAATCTTTTTAAATACTTTTTATTTCCTTCTACAGGTTTAAGAGACCCGGTAGCGCATTTAAAATATTCGACTCGGAACACCGCGGGACGTTGGGAAGGACATTCAACACTATTTCCCCATCTCCAATCTGTAGCCACTCTTATAATGAGAATAAATAGTGAAAAACAAATAGCTGCAGATATAATTTTGTCATCAATTTGCCTCTGCCAAGCTTGTAACTATACTTCCCAACTTACTATGTCATATGTATTTATTTTGAAAAAATATCCGGAAATTATTAAGTGTTATTATTGACCTTTTCACCGCATTTTTTTTCTTAATTCGATAGCTAAATATTGTACATTTTAAACCTCATCCCATCCAAAAATAACAACAACAATTGATGGTGTACGAAAATTATTTCAATTCCGGAATGCATACATGGAATAGGAAATGGATTTTTCCCGTTCAAAAACGATTATTTATCACTCAAAACATTCTATCTACCATGGCTGTTTCCCCCAGTTGAGGGGTAGCCGACATAAAAAAAGAAAGTCAGGGGATGACTTTGCTCTTTGGGCAATGACGAGGGAGCTAGCGACCGTTCAGATGGCACTGCCGGAGTGCCACAGCCCATCCTCCCGGCTCTTCCACAACCTGTGTCGCTTCGTAATGCCAACTCCCCTACTGCCCCTACCATAGGGCTACCTCAAAACATATTAAACAAATACTTGAATTTAAAAACTCTATGCTACATAAAACTAAGTCATTTTCTTAAAATATATATCCATTAAAATAGCATTACAATTTACAATATATCTACCGAGATATCTATTTTATTATTTATTTTTATCGCTATAGAGTACATGATCATTTCAATAACATTCTCCCAAAAACCTACTTGGAAGCATAAGTTACTAAATCGTTGCAATACCCCTCCAAAAAAAATACTTGAAAATAAAAGCGAATAAATTAAATTAATTGGTTCAGTTGGTATCGAAATAGGTTTGTTTGCATGTCAGATCCAAGTTACTCGTGGAATTAAGTAAAAATGAGATACAGGTGACTCCCATAAAAGGGGAAAAAGCTGTTGACGAGAGAGAGAGAGAGAGAGAGAGAGAGAGAGAGAGAGAGAGAGAGAGAGAGAGAGAGAGAGAGAGAGAGAGAGAGAGAGAGAGAGAGAGAGAGAGAGAGAGAGAGAGAGAGAGAGAGAGAGAGAGAGAGATATTTAAAAGTAATTAAAACTAAAAATACCCAAACTTACTCTTGAAGAACCTCTTCGTGTCTCTGGAAGATCCTTGACGTTAATAAGCATCTTGACTTCATCGATCAGATTATATAACAGATACTTATGACTGTCCTTGAGTTCAAGTTACACACAAAAATCACTTACGCAAGTTTAAATAACCGAAGTTACACTTGAAAGTCACTTACTCAAGTTCCAAGAATCAGAGACGCTTGTAAGTCACTTAAGTTTCAGGGATGAAAGTTACCAAATTTAAACTTGAAAGTCACTTAGATGCGTTTCAAGAATTAAAGTCACACTTGAAAAGCATATACACGAGTTTCAAGAATAAAATTTGCCATTGAAAGTCATTTACGCGAGTTTCAAGAATAAAGTTCATATTTGAAAGTCACCTAGGCGAGTTTTTAGGATCAAAATGACCAAAATTTACACATGAAAGTAATTTACGCGAGTTTCAAAAATCAGAACAGCTCGTCACTTAAAATACACGAGTTTATACTTAAAAATTTAGCACTATAATTCTGTAATTATTATGCAATTTAATAAAGCAGAGGAACTTTCTATACTTAAGATTATTTAAACGTACATACATACATTCATGCATGCACGCATGCATACATACATACATACATCCATCCATGCATACATACATACATATACACTATATTAATAGCAAATTGGGACTACGGTAGCAGTGTGTCCAGAATGCTCGACTCCAGCGTTGGTAGATCGGCTATCAAGACCACCGTGGGGCAATAGGATAGGCATCCAGCCATAATTCCCCAGTCACACTGGTGTCCACCCCCATGATGGGGACTATGTATAATTTAAAACAATATTTATAAAACGAGCATTGATGATAGCATATTGTTGTAATAAGTAATACATTATGAACACGCCATGGTTAATTACTTAAAAAAAAATCTACAACATTAGAAACCATTTCTGAACAGGGTAACCCCCATAAAAGAACTTACTCAAAGAATCATTAATTTTTCTTCTCTCCAAGTAATATTTTAAAAATCTTTTATATAAAACCCCAATATCAAGAATTTAGTTCAATTCTAGAATACCTTAATGAAAGACGGTTAAATTTTAATGACAAGATCTAATTCGCTATCCTCCATTCTTGTCAAGATCACTTTCACCGTAAAACAACTTCCGAGAACGAGAAAATATTACCATATATATGAGTGAAAAAAAGGATTCAATCTCTTTAGTTTCCAAAACGCTGTAAACCATTTTACAGAACTTTACACTATCTTTAAACTTAGAAAAAGTTAATTCACAAAAATCATCGCTCGTACAGACATCCTTACACTATCAAAGCCGGCGCAAAACTGAGAAAATCAGTCAAGCTTTGCTTCCCATCGCCCAAGTTTCACTTCCACTGACATCATCTCTAAGTCATCCTTGAAACAAAAGAACAACGATAGTTTAGGCACAAATAGTATTGACACTAAAGTTTCCGCCAGAACCAAAAATATCATGTTTTCATCTTCTGTATGTTATCTTAAAGGTTTGTAAGTAAATATTAGTGTTTTATTCAATTGCAAAATGTTCCTTAATCTATTAAAAATATGTCAAAATTCAGGTTCGAACGATATATTTGAATTGAAAATGAACACACGATAATTAACTTGGTAATATGAAGAAACAAGGCTGTTAATATACCAATTTAACAATTGTAACATCAGTGTCATACGAGGGGCAAAAAATCACACGAATCTTTTTTTATATTACCACAGCCGGGATCTATAGCACTAAGGAGAGAGAGAGAGAGAGAGAGAGAGAGAGAGAGAGGACGAGAGAGAGAGGAGAGAGGAGAGAGAGAGAGAGAGGAGAGAGAGGAGCGAAGAGAGAGAGAGAGAGAGAGAGAGAGAGAGGAGAGAGAGAGAGAGAGAGATTGTTTTTTACTTCCTTATCGCTTTTAGTCGTTCCTAACTAGCCTAAATATCACGAGTACACAAAGACCAGAGGAATACTTAATGGCAATAAAATATGTTCATTAATTTCAGGACAGTATATTTACATACTTCGCTGCAATATAACGAGTCGGAGTTAGGGTTTAATCAAATGAAGTTTATACACCGTAAACGTTTATTAAATCATAATTCACAAACAGACACATAGACACACACTTCTCTCGAAGGATTAAGAGAAAAATTATTCTTATAAATATTAATCTCAACTCTAATTACTCACATAAATTACATACAAGCTTATTAAGTACATTTAAAACTGACAATCTTTATAGCTTTCACCCCACCAATGACATCAGACTCCGGAAAATTCTTGCACCATTGTAGAGAACGGGAATTTAGCCTTTATTCCCCAGCTCCAACCTGTCCGTGTCCACTCCCCCATTCGAATGGG
>JAXCGZ010020442.1:0-11836 GCA_037179515.1 Halocaridina rubra
AGTGGCACGCAAGTCGCACGTGGCATATGGGACGTGTCACGCCACTTCTGTGTGAGAGGCTTCATATATATCCGGATGTTCGTTTCCAACTGGCGTGTCACGTGGCATGCCACGTGCGACGTGCCACTTTGGTGAGAACGCGGAATATTTCATTAAATTAGGCGTGCGTGCGCGTTTGAAATTAGTCTGCTAACGTGTTTATTAGTTTGCTAAAAGATTTCTATTATTTTTATTATTTGTTTTCTTTCTAAAGGGGGCCGCGGTAGCTCAGTGGCGGAGCACGGAAGTTAGGAAGAGGCTATCCCGCAGAGGAGCTTTCGGGAGGGCATCCAGCTATATTGCCCCAGCTGCAACCTGTTTGTGTCCACCCCCAATCGAACGTGGGAAATAATTGTGACACATATTCCCGCCAAAACCTATTTTTTTTACACGTACTTTAATAACGAAGTTATTTATATTACAACTTTAGTATAAATGAATTCCTATACACAATTTACATTAAACAAATCATTTATGCTTAAATAATTGAAAAATTAATAAAGATTCGAACTGGGTTAAATAATCTTGTTAGCTATATCGCTCAAAGGCCACGTTAGCTCAGTGGTAGAGTGCATACTTGAGCTAGTCGGGAAGCGACAATTCAAACAAACAGATTCGTTAATATGAAGTGAGCGTTAGGAAGGGTATCCCACGTTAATCACCCAGCTCCATCATATTTTGTGACCATCCTCACCAGAATAGGGACTAACTTTGACATATAAAACGGTTGAGAAAACTTATAAGTTATTCCATATGGATGGATGGATTCGGTTTTACGTCTCGAACTCCCTTTTCTACTAAGGCCTAGGACGGATGCCTTCTTGCGAAGGACTTGTTTTGGCATGTGTAATCGTTACCCTGGGTGTATGCCCTTACTAACCAAAGTCCGTGACGGGGCGCGAACCCTCCACCTGCCGACACAGAGTCGTGGACGCTACCATTTAGCCACGGAGACTACTATAAGTTATTCCATATGGTAAAGCATTTTTTTTCTTCTAAATGTAATCTTTAGCTCCAAGTATTCCTATAGGCATTTCATGACAATCTTTCACAGGGCTTCCTTAGCGTCATTATTTGTAAAACTGCTCAGAGGAGAATCAAATCTGACATATATTTGAAGTTAGACTTTCAAAACATCTGGTTTTCTTTTACAGTCACCTCTAATTACCATAATTATGCATCTGTGACATTTTCAATTTTTTCGATTTTATTTATTTTTAATGATTTATGCTTACTATCTACTACATCAACACCGAATATTCTTGGATATTCGTTACACATGTCTTATTATCCCTTCACATCTGACAAGTCACAATATTCCCTATCTCTGTTTTCTTCGTCACCAGGCCCGAAAGGTAGATTTTTTTTTTTTGGCCCGTCTTGGTGTAACAATCGTAAAAAAAAAATCGCATACACTAATTAGCAAACGACTCTTGTGATTTGTTTCAAATATCTCTCATTGAACCCTCAATAATTATCAGGATAATTACTTTAAAACCTAGAAAAACTCTTATATAAAGACTAGGGCAAAATCTGTTCTATGCAAAAAGGCATTGCTGAGAATAATAATAAGAGCTGAATAAATAGGATATATATAAACAAATAAAATTATATTCTATCTACCTTGGCTGTCTCCCCAAATTGGGGGGTAGCCGACATAAAAAAAACTAAGGGGATTACTTTCCTCCATGGGCAATGACGAGGGAGCCAGCGACCGTTCATAAGAAATTAAATTAAATTATATACTACTACTACTACTACTACTACTACTACTACTACTACTAATAATAATAATAATAATAATAATAATAATAATAATAATAATAATAATAATATAATAATAATAATAATAATAGAGGATATGTATATAAGTAATCACTCATGTAAGAAACTAATCCCGTAATAGTAGCTTACGAGTCTTACGAGAGAGAGAGAGAGAGAGAGAGAGAGAGAGAGAGAGAGAGAGAGAGAGAAGAGAAGAGAGAGAGAGAGAGAGAGAGAGAGAGAGAGAGAGAGAGAGAGAGAGAGAGAGAGAGATATATATATATATATATATATATATATATATATATATATATATATATATATATATATATATATATATATATATATATATATATATATATATATATGCCGAGACCTCTGTATATTAATTTCTTCAGGCCTAGAGTTTGAAGATAGGCCTAATTTTAAACGACATATGCGACCTGGGGATCACAAAGTGTAACGAACTGGTTTTTCATTCTCGGATATTATATATATTTTTTTTTTAATTTATTCAGATAACTGTACATGGGGACATGTGCACATGGGCACTCCCAGTCATATTGCAGTTGATAACATTACAATCTATGTGGTTATGTATAAATAACATACTAATAGAATTTGCAATTAATTTAAAATATCATAGCAAGTAATTAATAATAAAATATAGTGTAATAATTGAAGAGTACTTGAAGAGTAATCATTGTGACAATATTTTCAATAGCCCTTGTTGAGTGCTATCATTAAAGTTCCGTTTCGAAGGTCCGCTCACCCTCAAGGGTGAACATCCAACCAAAAAAAAAAAAAAAAAAAAAAAAAGTTTCACTTTTCAACAGTACTACTGCAGACAATTTGAAGCAGATATAGAATAACAATTTTCAGGTTAGAATAATAAGTAGGTACATACATATATATATACACACACATACATACACACACATATATATATACATGCATGCATTAATTCTCAAAAGAAGGAAAACCCCTTATATTACATCCTGGGGAACCCTTAAGAAATGCAGAACTGAAATGGTGGGAACCACCTCAACTAGTGCCGGTTCCAAGCCGGGTCAGTGGTGTCAGAAAGGTCAGTACCCAGCCTCAATAATAATAATAATAATATAATAATAATAATAATAATAATAATAATAATAGTAGTAGTCTCCGTGGCAAAATGGTAGCGTCTGCGACTCTGAGGCGGCAGGTCGAGGGTTCGCGTCCCGTCACGGACTGAGGTTAGCAAGGGCATACACTCAGGGTAACGATTACATCTGCCAAAACAAGTCCTTCGTAAGATGGCAACCGTCCTAGCCCTTAGTATAAAAGGGAGTTCGTGACGTAAAACCGAATCCAATAATAATAATAATAATAATAATAATAATAATAATAATAATAATAATAAATATTATATTATTGTAATAGCACGGTGCTACATATTGACGTAATGTCATACGAATCAGCTCTCTCTCTCTCTCTCTCTCTCTCTCTCTCTCTCTCTCTCTCTCTCTCTCTCTCTCTCTCTCTCTCTCAATAAACGAAGTGGAATAATTGAATGATTGAGGTTGAAAGAAAATTACAGGTATCAACAGAAAACCCGCTCTGATTACTGAAGCATCTTAAAAGGGAGAACTGGAAGAAGAAGAAGAAGAAGAAGAAGAAGAAGAAGAAGAAGAAGAAGAAGAATTGAATGATTGAGGTTGAAAGAAAATTACAGGTATCAACAGAAAACCCGCTCTGATTACTGAAGCATCTTAAAAGGGAGAACTGGAAGAAGAAGAAGAAGAAGAAGAAGAAGAAGAAGAAGAAGAAGAAGAAGAAGAAGAAGAAGAAGGATCAATCCATTAATAGGCACCTAATGTAATATTTTATTAGGCGTTAACCTGGGGTTGAGGTCAGGTTAGCATCCCAGATGAAGCACCTACAAATAGATCCGCAGGAGTAAAGAATAAGTATCTAAAGGAGAATAATGGAAAATCAAAAACAAAAGAAAGAGCTTAAATTAGATAATAATAATAATAATAATAATAATAATAATAACAATAATAATAACAATAATAATAATAACAACAAAAATAACAATAATAATAATAATAATAATAATAATAATAATAATAATAATACTTTCCCTTACACTGAGCTGGAACACTTGGAATTGATGAATATCTCTCTACATACCTGAAAAAAGAAAAAAGAAAATTTTACTTAATGTTACAAAATTATAAGAAATTATAAGTCGTAGTAGTATTAGTAGCAGAAGTAGTAGTAGTAGTAGTAAGAGTGGTAGTAGTAGTAGTAGTAGTAGTAGTAATAGCAGTAGTAACAGTAGTGGAAATATTGCTTTTGAGTGTCTATTTTATTTCATATTAATTCATAAACTTCTCTTTCACGACTTTTACTACTAAAATAGAATATGTTTGCATTCTGATTCTAAAGAAAACATTCTATGTTCTTATAATTCACAAGGAAGTAATAAAAATCGAAAAACATTTCTAATAGTGGGGAAAAACATCGCATAATATATCTAAGAGAAAAAAAAAACACTGAACACATCTAATAATTAAAAAAAAAACATGGTCAAACATATCCAAAAATAAAAAAACATAAAATTGTAAAACGTATATAAAATTAAGAGAAAAAACTTTGTAAAACATATCTCGAAGTAAAGAAAACATTTCAAAACATGTCAAAAAGAAAAATCTTAAAAAATATTAAAAGGGAAGAGAAACCATCTTAAAATATATTTTAAATGTAGGGATAAACATCAGAAAATATATCTAAAAAGTAAAAAAAAAACATCGTAAAACATATATAAACTTAAAAGAAAAAACATTGTTCACAAATCTAAGAGTAGGGAAAAATATCGCAAAAAAAAATAACAAAAATAAATTGAGGATAAACGCTAAACGTATATCAATGTATTACAAAAATGCTTGCAAAAACATATCTACAACCAAAAGAAAAAAAAGTTTTAAAACCTCCCAAAAAAAGAAAGGAAAAAAATATCGTTAAACCTTTCAAAAAGGAAAAATAACATTGCAAAACAAATCTTGAAAAAAAAAACATCCTAAATCATCTAAAAACATAAATAACATCGAACAATATGCCTCAACCGGTAGCGTCCGCGACTTTGAGGCGTCAGGTCGAGGGTTCGCGCCCCGTCACGGTCTGAGGTTAGCAAGGGCATGCACTCAGGGTAATGATTACATCTGCCAAAACAAGTCCTTCGCAAGAAGGCAATCGTCCTAGCCCTTAGTAGAAAAGGGAGTCCGTGACGTAAAACCGGAACAACAATATATATAATAACATAATCGGAAAACATAACTAAAAGGAAAATTAACATCGCAAAACATGTCTAAAAAAAAAATCAAAGTAAATCATATCTAAAAGCAAAAATAACACCATAAAACAAATCTAAAAGTAAGAAAAAAAACACATCTTAAAAGCGTATCTAAGTCTTCTTTTACACCCGAAGTAACATCCTTAATTAGATATGCAGATTAAAATCGTAATTATGCATGAATTAACCCATGTTAATCATCAAAACGGGATTTAGAGCAATGACCCTGAAAATAAAGACAAAAGACCTGGAAATGCCCAAGGGTAAATGCAGGGCTAAAGGAAAAAAAACCCTGTTTTTCCATGAGGGTTATTTTCACAATTATCATCTTTTGGGTGTGGAGAAAGATCAAAATGAATTACACAAGTGAATAATAATAACGGTTCATGAATAGTTTTTTTCTTCTTTCTAATGCACTATTCTCAGCAATATAAGCTCAAAATCCTGAAGATGAAAAGTGAATCTTCGAAAGCTCGCATAATTAGTCAGAAAGGTCTTGCAGAAGATTATCTTTGGGGAAGGAGCTCTTTAACATTAAATGCCGCTTTCACACCAAAGTGGCACGTCGCACGTGGCATGCCAGTTAAAAACGAACATCCGGAAATATATGAAACCTTTCACACAGAAGTGTCGTGACACGTCCCATGTGATACGTAGAACGTGTCTCGCCACCTCTGTGTGAAAGGTTCCATATATTTCCGGATGTTCGTCACACAGTTTGAAGTGTTACAATTAGTTCCCATTCGAAAGGGGGTGGACGCAGACAAGTTGGATCTGGAAGATCAGAGTTGAATGCCCTTCCAAACGCTCCGCTATACTATCGAACACTCGTTAATCGCTTTCCGACTTGAGCCCTCTACCACTGAACATCCGCGGCCCCCATGTATCACAGTTCATTCATATCTTTATTTTTCATCAAAATCTTTCACCATTTTCATATTCACCGTTTCTTTTCTAAATCCTTCAACAACAGGTACCAAATCTTTCGCAATTTCATCCTTATTCCAAATTTCTAAAATTTTAAAGTTCATGTTATTTATTATAAAAAATATTCATTCACTTCTGCATATGAATAAAGAAATTGAGGTTGCCTTATACATCATTTTTAGCAATAATTTCATACAAAAAAAGTCACATTAACAATAAGCATAATAGAGTTGCGTATAATACCTTTCCATTAACATAATTTGAAAAAGAAGATGAACCAGCCAGAGAGAACCTCTAAAAGTTCATTCCTCGTCTGAAAATAAGCTACATATAGATATTATTACAATGAGACATGGAAAAAAAAAAACCTCCACTGAATCAAGTTGAAGAAGTCAATTTCCAGAATGTATTTTGGAAGAGCTTTCTGGTTCCCATTATACCAGTTGGGAAACCCCCCCCCCCATTCAAAAGACTTACGAGAATCATTCAAAAGAAGTACGAGAATCATCTCAATTTTGGGAAAAGTTACGAGGAGGAAAGACTCATTCCCCCCCATTTTAGCTCCTCTTCTTACCCCCATTTTTATTCACCCCCATTTTATCTCCTCTTTTTACCCCCATATTTATTCATTCTTTTGTGAAAGGACAGGAAAATATTTTCAGAAGAAATTTAATTCTGCTGATTCATCTTATTAATGTAAATATTGTATTCACAATTTTAGTTTGAGATTATAATACACAATAAATGCATCCTAATGGCCTAAATAGCTGATATTGCTGATGCTACTGCTGTGCTGATATTGCTGCAACTGCTATTTTTGTCACTGTTGTTGTTGCTGTATTTACTCCCCCGTTGTTATTCTTGTTATTGTTATAATGTCATACATAGACATACGACAAACAGACTAATATATAGCTTGTAATTCAGTGGATCCAAGTATAAGTGGAAAAATTATTTATCTTTACTTAAAATAATTTAAGAGATAATCTGAACAGTGTGGCCAAAATAAGAAAAAAAACACATTATGCAATTTAAACAATACACTATTTAAAAAAAAAAGTTGTAAAAATGGAAAAGGAAAAATAATAAAAACAAGAGACAGAAAAAAAAAGTATATCCAGAGGCATAAACGGTGGGGAAAACAGCCCAAAAAAATACTAAGAACGAGATGACTGCCTTGCTAAACCTCACAAGAGAACGCCATAACCTAAGATGTTCTTCTGACGCTAAACCCCGAAAAAGTTTTTCCTTTAGATCTCATAACAAGAGTGAAATGGGATGTCTCAAAGCTCTTTTACCGCCAACACTTTTATTTTTTTTTCCTCGAGGCGGTAAAGGAGAGGAAAGTAAAAATAATAGTATAAAAGAGTAAAAAATAATAGAGATATAAGTAATAAAAAGTAAAAATACAATAATAAATAGTAAAAATAAAGAAATGATTAAAAAAATATTCAGTACCTAAAGAGGATGCTTCTCGCGGTAACTATTGTAATTAAATGTTTATATATAAAACAATTTGACATTTTCATTAATTTCATTTATTGGTACTGTTCCATAAATAAAGAAGACATTTCTCACATTACGTGAATGCAGGGGAGAGTTTTATATATACAGAATACTCAAATTTTCAATAACTTTATCATAACTTACTACTGAAACTATAACAGGCTTATGGAAAAAAAAATTCTAAGTTCAAGAGATGGATGTTTGGATCTTCTTGGGAATTCTACTAAAGACTTGAGAAGAATCTCAAAAATATTCTTAAAGATCACGAATTTTCTCTGTAATTTTCTGATAACAATATTGACCCCTTAAATAATTCTCACTGACTCAAAATTCTTGATCTCTTGTCACCATCTACCAAGCTCTCAAGATCAAAACTTTGAAAGGAATTAAACCACACCAGTTAATACTGACAAATATTTTCACCAGAAGCTTTTACTATCGTATTTCCAGTCTCAAAGATCAAATGCTTTGATATTTTTCAAGGATAATTTATAAGGTGAATTTTGAAAATATTAATAAAAAATATTTATTTAGAATATTGCAGGTCGAGGGTTCGCGCCTCGTCACGGACTGAGGTTAGTAAGGGCATACGCTCAGGGTAACGATTACATCTGCCAAAACAAGTCCTTTTTAAGACGGCAACCGTCCTAGCCCTTAGCAGAAAAGGGAGTTCGTGACGTAAAACCGAATCCATCCATTATAGAACATTCACATACATGCATGTGTGAAGGGAAGTGACATTTTTTGACAGACTCTGAAACATTAATTATATTTTCCGTTTTCGTCATCATATCGAAATGAGATTAAGAAAACGTTGAGTAAATATTTCAAGTATTGCTCTCCATGAGTCACGTGAGTTCCCAGTGAGTCACATTGAAAGATAATGAGTAATGTTTTGAAATGAGATAAGTGGAGTCACATGAAACAGTAAAAAAGAGGGTTCAATGACTATGGTCGATTTCTTAAACAGTGTAAACCTAGAATACCATATTGTTAGTTAGCTAGACACACACAAATGGATTTCATAAACGCATCTGACGCGGTTCTGCGTATGGCTAGGATCCCGTACAGGATCCTAGCCATACACAGAACCGCGTGAGATGCGTTTATGAAATCCATTTGTGTGTCTAGCTAACTAGCAATATGGTATCCTAGGTTTAAACTGTTTAAGAAATCGACCTAGGATCCCGTACGGGATCCCAGCCATACACAGAACCGCGTCAGATGCGTTTATGAAATCCATTTGTGTGTGCCTAGCTAACTAACAATATGGTATCCTAGGTTTAAACTGTTTACGGGATCCTAACCATACACAGAACCGCGTCAGATGCGTTTATGAAATCCATTTGTGTGCGTCTAGCTAACAAACAATATGGTATCCTAGGTTTACACTGTTTAAGAAATCGGGCCCCAATCATCAATCAATAAATAAAAATCTAGCTAGGTCGTTCAGCAATATAAAAATAAACATAATAACGCTAGCATTTCAAAAAGGTGTCTTCACAAAACACTAGTCTACTAACTCTCACAAATTGCAAAAATTGGACCCAGTTTTAAAACTACTTACACTGATATATAAATTTTTTTTTAAGAAATTTCAGAATTATTAAAATTGTTGATAAAGAAAACGGAGGTAGTCACCGTGGCTCAAGCGGTAGCGTCCGCGACTATGAGGCGTCAGGTAGAGGGTTCGCGCCCCGTCACGATCTGAGGTTAGCAAGGGCATGCACTCTGGGTAACAATTACATCTACCAAAACAAGCCCTTCGCAAGAATGCAACCGTCCTAGCCCTCGGTAGAAAAGGGAGTCTGTGACGTAAAACCGGAACAAAGTTGATCAAGGAACCGGAGACGAACATAAATTACTCAAACTCAGGAGAGTTAATTTTGAGCTGGATCTGTAAAGTTATTTTTTTTCCATTTTCTTGTTCATTTTTCAACTAAAATTTATAAGCTAAACCGAGAAGAAATAATGTTACAGAGAACACAGCTGTACTCTAATACCACGAGTACTCCAATTTAGTACGTGACGCTGAAGATGATGATGCTTGGGCCGAAAGCTTGTCTCCACTCTTGATATACTCTTATAATATACACAAGTATACTTTTTATGATTAGTGACACCAGAGTGGACCAAAAAATATATAAATCTGCCCTCATCGGGGGTGGGCAATAAGAAAACAAAGTAAAAAGCAATAGAGTAGGAGAATGTTGTGACTTGTCAGATGTGAAAGGATCATAAGATATGTTTAACGAATATCCCAGAATATTCGCCGTTGTTGTAGGCATAGAAAAAGGACCATAAATGATGGAACACTAAACACTGAAATATCCTAGAGTCCTATTTGAGTCCAATAGTCCTTTCAACTGTAGTATCGCAACGGGAGGCTGTTGCCATGGGCCAACCTACTATACTTGCCGCTGATAGCCCTCACAGACACCCCGCACAAGCGTGACACAATGTGACAGCAACAGCCAAAAATATGAGAAAAATAGCTGTGAAATACAGTAAGGATCTTCAAAGAGCTCTTGGAAAATGTGTATTATAAAAAAAATAATATGCATGAATTTCCATTTTCCAACGATGTTGCTTTTGCTAATAATTCACTCAAAGTCGGTACATTATTTTTTTCAGTTATGAAGTTCGCAATCAAGTATTGATTACAAAACGAGATAAGTTATCTCTCCTTGAATTACAGTCTAGCACTGTATAGAACAATTCATTACTTTTCATTATAAGACTGAAGAGCAATAGCAAGTTGCAGATTCCAACTTGCTAGAGACTAAGATAGCGCGGTTTGGTTTACGTATATATATATATATATATATATATATATATATATATATATATATATATATATATATATATATATATATATATATATATATATATATATATATCTCGAATCATTATGAGTTTATGTCAAAATAAGAGAATAATTGTTTCCACAAGCAATATTTCCTCTAAAGACCCATCTTCTTATACCATTATAAAATGCTTGGAGTTTTAATTTTCCAATATTAAATTCGTATGAACTGACGCAACCGACATTGACTAGTAATGGCCCACGTTAATAAATTCATATATAAACAATTTCAAATACTTATAATGTGAAAACTTTAAGCAATTCAAATATAAAATATTTCAAATAAATTATAATGCGAAAAAGGAAACACTCGACCTAATTACATCACTAGTAATGTGAAAAAGTAAACGCTGTAAATATATTTACAGATCTAAGTCAAACAAATGAGTAAACTATCATGATCCAACACAAATTATCAAACAATTCAATCAACTAAAATAGAACACAAACAAACGATCAGTCATAACTTACATAACAAATTATAACACTCCTTTTTCGCTAAACAGAGGACAACTAACCAAGTCACTCTTATCATCACAAACAACTACAGCTTAAACATACACAATCGACTAGTCATAACATATATAAATAGAATAAACGATGCAACACCCCTGAAATTTGTTGAAATTCGTTAATCATAGGTCAACTCACCCTTCTCCTTTGTATCCACAACATGTATATCATACTCAAAATGATGCCGTTGAAAGAACCAAGTGATTTAATACTCCCTTAATCCCCAATCCCCTCTCTGTCCCCTCTCCAATCCCTTTAAGCAGGAGTGGGGCACCCAGCAATCATCTCATATTGCCTAAGTGGTAAGACAGGGTGTGGTGGGATAGGTCGCCCTGCTTATAAAAACATACACTGTCCAATCAAGAGTCGAGTCACCGAGTGATGGGTGCACGCGGCGAGAATGCAATGTGACGTCACGGTTTACGGCCAAATGGTTTCCCTTTACAGTTAATTTAGATTTTTTTTCCTATTGAAAGTTCTTTTACCATTTTTTTCCTAGTTATAGTTTTCTTATCAAAGTATTCTTTCTCTTCATAGTTGTCCTACAGATTTATATTCTTCGTACTGTTTTCTTTCCGAGTTTTCTTATTTACTGAATATGTGCAGATGTTGTCTTCATAAAACTTTAATGTGGATAAGGTGTAGCTAACTTTCTAAGTGTCTGTTCTTCACAAAACTTCTTCTCATGTTAAGACAGTATTTTGGATATGACAACTGAACAATATTTACTGCACGGTGTAAGGGAATGTGTACGTGAGTGTGTGTATATATATATATATATATATATATATATATATATATATATATATATATATATATATATATATATATATATATATATATATATATATATATATTATATATATATATGAGTGTGTGTGTGT
>JAXCGZ010020443.1:5000-11803 GCA_037179515.1 Halocaridina rubra
GTTATCATCCCCATCTACCATTCTCAAACCTCGACCACGCACTCGCTCATTCACCTCTCTTACAACTCCATCAATATTCAAATTGAACAGCCATGGTGACATCACACATCCCTGTCTCAGTCCCACACTCACTGGAAACCACTCACTCACTTCATTCCCTACTCAAACACAAGCTCTACTACCCTCATACAAACTCTTCACTGCATGCAACAATTTACCATTAATTCCATATAATCTCAAAACATTCCACGTAGCCTCTCTATCAACTCTATCATATGCTTTCTCCAGATCCAAAAATGCAAAATACACATCCTTAACCTTTGCTAAATATTTCTCACATAACTGCCTAACTATAAAAATCTGATCTATACAACCTCTACCTCTCCTAAAACCACTCTGCACTTCCGCGATCACATATTCTGTCTTATCCCTAATCCTATTAACCAGTATCCTACCATACACTTTTTCTACCACACTCAACAAACTTATACCCCTAAAATTACTGTATTCATACATATCTCCCTTACCTTTGTATAGGGGCAATATACAGGCAATCACCCAATCCACTGGCACCAATGACAACATAAAGCATATATTAAACACTCTCACTAACCATTCCAATGCAGTCACACCCCCTTCTTTCAACATCTCCGCTCTCACACCATCCATTCCAGGTGCTTTACCTGCTTTTGCTTCATACAATGCCCTTTTCACCTCCTCTCTTGTAATCTCTCTCTCATTTTCATCTCCCATTACTGGCCCTTGAACCCCTCCCACTGCCACTATAGCTGCCTCTCTATCTTCCTCAACATTCAGCAAGCACTCAAAATATTCTGCCCATCTTTTCCTTGCATCGTTCCCTCTTAACATCTGTCCATTCACATCTTTCACTGTCTCTTCCATCCTCGATCCACCCTTCCTTGCTCTCTTCACTTCATTCCAAAACTTCTTTTTAGTCTCCTCATATGACCTACTAAAATCCTGTCCCCACCTGACATTTGCCAACCTCTTCTCTTCCTCTACCTTCCGCTTAGTTACCACATTTTTCTCCCTATATCTTTCATACTTCTCCCTACTTTTACACTGCAGCCATTCCTCAAAAGCCCTCTTTTTCTCTTCCACCTTCATTTTCACCCCTTCATTCCACCACTAGCTGCCCCTCCTCATGCCACCTCCAACAAACCTCTTTCCACACACATCACTTGCATGTCCCACAAAACATTCTTTCATCAACCCCCATTCCTCCCCTAACTCCCCAACTTCTCTTTCTTTCACCCTGTCATATGCCCCTCTCAACCTGTTCTGATATTCCTCTCTTCTCTGGCTTTTTCAACTCTTCCACCTTCACTATTTCCCTTCTACATCCTCCCACACTATTTCCCCACTCTTTTGCTACTACCACTTTTGCTTCAACCAAAAAATGATCAGACATCCCAGCAGCCACACCCCTGAATGCATGTACATATTTCACTCTACCAATCATGCTCTTTGCTACCAACACATAATCCATCAATGCTCTTCCATTCACTCTTTCATTTGCCACTCTCATCCATGTATACTTATTTATTAACTTCTTCTTAAATAAACTATTACCTATCACCAACTCTTGCTCCACACACATATCTAACAGTCTCTCTCCACTCTCATTCCCACCTGGTACCCCATACTTTCCTACAACACCTTCTATCTCTCCATCACCCACTCTGGCATTCAAGTCACCCAACACAACTACATAGTTCCTTCTACTCAGACCATCCACACATCTAGTTAACTCATTCCAGAATATATATATATATATATATATATATATATATATATATATATATATATATATATATATATATATATATATATATATATATATATATGATGCGAAATATGTGAGCCAGGGAGGTGCCAATTGTACCACCGAAAAAAAATAAAAAGAAAAAACTTTCAGGTTCTACTGAAGTTGGGAATGAATACACATATTGAATATCTATATTCATTTACTCTGTTCCCAACTTCACTCGTGCTTGTTTTTACATTTCATTCAAATCCCTGCTATATAAGCAGTAATTAAATAAGCACATTATTATTAGTGAAAAGATCAAAATCATTTTTGCCCCAAACTAGCATTTAAATAGAGGACATATTATCGATGTGCCAAGGCGCCATCAATTCTCCACCAAATCATAGGAGGGGAGTGAAGCATCTCAGCTTACTCATGGCTGGTATTCTCATTCAATTCAAAGTCCTGTCATATATATGCACTGATAATGTGCGTTAGGTTAGATTCTTGAACGGGGGATAAATATGCTTCAGTTTTTCATGTCTTCTTATGTGTTTCTTTGATAATTGTGCATGCCTTTATACCAGGGATTTGAATTAAACGTGAATCCAAGTTACGGGTGAGGCTGGGACGAGAGTTTCCCTCTTCTCTTATAAATTTGGTGATACAGCTGGTAGCACCTTGGGACACTTATGTGTCGTACGTTAACCCTGGAGGGGCAAAAATATGTTTCATGTTTTCATATAACTGATGCGTTTATTTGATCACCAGAGATGCTTATAAAGCAGGGATATGGATTAAATGCGAAAGCAAGTAATGTGTGAGGTTGAGAGGATAGTAAAATGATAAGAAATATTTAGAAGACTATGTTCATTCCCGAGCCACAGCAGTTAGCTAAAAAAAAATTTTTTATTCCTTTGGTGGTACATTTATTAGAACTTTGTCAAAGTGAAAAGTTGCCTTGAAATCGTATCTCAGCCAGAATCAATAATATGTTTCATATATATAACAGTTAATGAATATTGCCTTGATGTAGTGAGGAGGCCTTTGTGACCCCATGACCTGGGGAGCAAAGCCATTGAAAATATCAGTTTCTGGCAATTTTACCCTTAGTAGCATGGCCAGGGATTAGGACTCATACTATGACTGCCCCAAGCCTCAAGTCATCACTGATGGAAATGGAGCACAAAGTTAGTTTTAACTCTTTTCCTTCATTTTTCTTTTAGTAATGGAAGGTCCACAGCTAATGATCCACAGTACCCGGCACAGAGTGGTACTAAGAATATCCAGGGATATTGCTGACTCCACTATTGGTGTAAAACTTTCACCTCCTGATAGGTCTGCCTCTTTCAATCTTCACTTTTCTAATATTTGTGGTCCGAACCGCAATATTTCATCTGTAGAACACCACTTGGGTACATCGCTCCCTAGCCACTTCCTGCTCTCTGAGAATCAGCTGTCTAGCCAAATCTCTCTCTATTACCTATAGATTCGTTTCCTTTCCAAAGGTGGGGTCTGGGCCAGCTGCAACAAACATCCCTATTGCAAGCCACATGATCCTTTAATTTCCTAACTTTGATGTTCTCTGGCTATAATTCTATCTCTCCACTACCACTATATTCCTTTGTTTCTGCTACTACTCTCCTAACTCCACTGATATTGTGTCTTTCTGAGAATATCTGTCTTCTTACCATGAATCCTTTCTATCTTCTCATTAAATTGTCTATATTAGGGACTTCAGTGTACACCACATTGAGCGGCTTAGTTCTTCTCACACTGATGTGGGAGGAAAAGATGCCCTTACTTTCTCTATTTCTCATGAGCTGGAGCAAATTATCAGACATCCTATCCGTGTTCCTGATACACGAACAGGCAGCTATCACTCTTTACCAGTTTCCTACATCTAATCCTTCAAACTATTTACATTTTGTGCTTTCCGGTCTAGGTAAATCTGACCACTCTGTGATATCAATCACTTCCATATTTGCTCTCCCTCTATCTATTCCTCCTACTCAGTGCCCTTGGGCACTTTTACAGTTCCCAATGTATTGGCTCACGTAACTTTCAATTTCACCACCCATAGGATGACTATTGCTATTGCGATACTAGACATAAACAAACCCAAAAGGAAACCTCTCTTCAAGACATTCCGTTGTCTAAAAAATTACTCCCCCGATATCTTTCGTGAAGCATAAATCAACAACACAAATGTACTTAATAGAATTAAAAACACTGATAACGTCGATTTGCTGGTTGAGATTCTAACAAAAGTCTTCCGTGAATGCTTATATAGTTGTGTACCCACAGTAACAAGAAAAATAGCCAGCCCCTCAGCCCCCTGGCTAAAAAATGACATCAAAGAGGTAATGGGAATCAGAATTCAAATACAAAAAGAGCTAAAAATGAATAGAAATGATATGACTCTCCGAGAACGTTATAAAACAGAAAAAGAACGTGTCAGATATCTCATCAATGTAAGTAAAAAAGACTTTTACAAAAAGCAATTTAATGACTCTAGACATGATACAGCAGCAACATGGAAATTGATAAGAAGCATGATTCCAAATCAAACGACTACCTCAGAAAGTTATGAAAATATTACGGAGTTGAAAGACAAAGCGGAAAACCATAATAAGTATTTTGCTAACGTTGGCAAAAATATATATGAGAAAACACCAGAAAACATCAACTCAGTGTGAATATGAGTAATTACCTAAATGTCAATTCTTCCAATGTAAACACAAGAGAGTACTTCAAGATAACTCCTATCGATTGTGCTACCCTAATTCTTACCATAAAGAGCCTAAAAAACTCTGGCTCTTATGGTCCAGATGGTATACCATTAGAGTTCTTCAAAGATGCTCTATTCATGACTGTATCTTATATTTTAACTATTATGAACACTTCAATTGTTACTAAAAAGTTTCCTGACTCTTGGAAAAAATCTTATGTAATACCTCTGCATAAAAAGGGGGACAGAGAAGATGTGACAAACTATCGTCCCATTTCCTTGCTACCCATTTTCTCTAAAATATTAGAAAAAAATTGTTGCATGCCAACTTATGTCATATTTAGAGTCAAATAGACTATTAGCTATTAACCAACATGATTTCAGACCGAAACTCTCGACGGGAACTGCACTGCTCAAAGTTACGAATAGTATCTACAATAATATAGATATGAAACAAAAATATCTCTGCTTGTATTATTAGACTTATCAAAAGCCTTCGACAGTGTAAACCATGAAATTCTTATTAGTAAATGTACTAACCTAAATATTGATCCTAGCTGGTTTAGAGAGTATCTATCTAATCACAAACAGTCTATACGTCTTAACAACATTATCTCTACACCAAAAAAATTATCATTTGGTGTGCCACAGTGATCAGTACTTGGTCCTATCCTCTTCTCCATTTACCTAAATGATCTATCTTCTTTCATTTCTGACTGTCTAGTCGTACAATATTCAGATGACACTCAACTACTCCTCAGTGGTGATATTAATAATCTCCCAGAGCTAATCTTAAGAGCAGAAAACACTCTGTCAAAAATTAAAACCTTTTACAAGAAATTGAGCTGTTAATTAACGAAAGTAAAACACAATGCATGTTTATTGGTTCAAGGCTCCATATAGCAGAAATTCCAGAAAACACAACAATTAATATTTGCGACAATATTATTACACCTAGCAAAATAGTTAAAAACCTAGGAATTTACTTTGATAACTACATGTTGTTTGATTCCCACATAGGTAAAGTATGCAAAAAGGTTACAGGAACATTAATGTACATATCACGTATAAACAACAATTTTGAAACTACCACTAGAAAAACTGTTGTTGAATCTTTAACCTTAGTCACATTAATTACTGCACAACTGTTTGGGGAGCTACCACTAAGACTCAGATAAACAGAATACAGAAGCATATTAATTTTGCAGCTCGAGTTGCCCTGGGAGGAATAAGAAAATATGACCACATCACACCAGCTCTCAATAAACTTGGGTGGCAGAAAACAAGGTCGCTTATGCTATTTATGTTTTTGTATACAAATTTTAGACCATCATTATCCTAGCTGGCTATATGATTCAAAAACAGTCAGGGATATAAGGGGAACCAACACAAGACAGCAGTGTACTCTTTATTCAGAGAACAAACACAGAAGCAGGTTCAAAGATGATCACTATTAAAGGGCCAACACTCTGGAACAATATTCCAGAGTATCTTAAAAATGCATCCTCCTTCACAGCTTTCAAAGGCAAACTTTTTAATTTCCTTCTGGGCAAATAGTTGCTGCTCACATTTAAACTAAACTTAATGATTTAATGCCATTTCCCTTAACATTAACCTCTTTATTTGTAAACTGATATCGACTTCTCTGTTCTGTAAGTTAAGAACTAATTATTCTCATTGAAAGGAAAACAAATATGGTAATGATGCCAATAATAACGAACCTGTTTCTAGTGTTATTATTATTATATTATTAACATTATTGTTAAAATTTTTATTACATCAATACTATTTTCTATGAGAGCTACATTTAATTTAACTGCATGTATTACCCTCTTACTTATTAGTTCAATTACATGTTTACTTATAAGTTACTTTTATTTTTAAGAAGAATACCCATTGTACAAAAATGGAAATAAATTTTTGTTTGTTGTTTGTTTGTTTGTTTGCATCACATCTAAAATATAAATTTTATTAGTACGTGACATTTAGATAATAGGAATCTCATGAAAACAAATTAAATAATCGTAACATGATATCCTATTCTTCTGTTGTAAATGAATGCAACAAGGTAAGGAGAATCTGCAGTATTTGATATCTGTCAAACCAATGAATAAAAAGAGAACCTTTAAGACTTCGTATATGAAGTTATGCTGAGATTTTCTGTGCTTTAATGCTCCTATCCAGCAATATATATATATATATATATATATATATATATATATATATATATATATATATATATATATATATATATATATATATATATATATATATATATATATATACATACATATATCTATC
>JAXCGZ010020444.1:5000-11776 GCA_037179515.1 Halocaridina rubra
AGAGACAGAAAATGAGAGAGATCTAGGAGTAAACATACTGGCAGATTTGTCTCCAGAAATACATATAAATGGCATAGTAAGGGCAGCATATGCATTCTTATCAAATGTAAGGGTAGCCTTCAGGCACATGGACAAGGAAATGTTCAGAAATATTTATGTAACCTATGTGAGGCCAAAACTCGAATATGCAGCCCCCTTTTGGAATCCGCACTTGAAAAAGCACATAGCTAAGCTTGAAAAAGTTCAAAGACATGCCACGAAACTGGTGCCAGAAATACGCAATCTCAGATATGATGAAAGGCTGAGGGAATTAGACTTACCATCACTCGAAGCTAGAAGAGTGAGGGGGGATATGGTGACAGTCTTTTAATTCCTTCATGGTTATGATAGAGTGGATAGGGATCGATATTTTGATATGGCTGGCTCTAGAACTAGAGGTCATAGTTTGAAGCTTCGTAAGAAAACTTCTTTGCAGGATGTAAGAAAATACCTTTTCAGTGTAAGAGTAGTTGATAATTGGAATTGGCTAAGCGAGGAGGTAGTTAATGCTATCTCAATCCATACTTTTAAGGATAGGTATGATAAGTATCACTAAGTCTAAAATGGAACCGATGAGGAGACGGGAAGATACGAGCTTTGGTCTCTTTCCCGTAAACACAATTAGGTAATCACAATTAGGTAATCACACAGTAGAATTAAAAAATAGGATTCACAACAGTAAGGCAGATATAGTAGCAATTACAGAGACTAAGTTGAGTGAGGACATAAACAGTGTCACAGTTTTTCCTAAGGGCTTCAGAATACTAAGGGTTGAAAGATCTGAGAGGACTGGTGGAGGGATAGCACTGCTCATAAGTGAAAGGATTCAAGTCGAAGAAATAAACTTGGCTATAGAAAGTGAGTTCAAGGAATTTCTTGTTGCTCGCATAAATACTGGGTCAGAGAGCATTATAATAACTGTTGTATACAACCCACCAAGGAACCAAAATAGGCTTGAAGTTTATGAGGAAAGTCATACTATTGAAGTCATAAACTCAGTTGTTAACATGGCACGGGAAAAAAAAATGTGGGATTTTGATTATGGGAGACTTTAATCATAAAGAGATAGATTGGATAAATCTTGACCCACACAGTGGTGAGGACTCATTCGGGGCAAGATTCCTAGATTGCGTACAAGGGAATTTCCTACACCAACATGTAATGGAACCAACAAGGGCCAGGGGTGGGGATGAGCCATCACTACTTGATCTAGTGTTCACAGATAATGTGTTGGATATTGAAAAAATTGAGTATAAACCACCAATTGGAAAGAGTGACCACTGTGTGTTGTTGATGGAGTATATCATTGAAGATATTCTTCCTGAGAGTAGAGGCACTGAGGACATGAGGAGGAACTATCCGAAAGGAGATTACATAAAAATGAATGAGCTTTTTGCAGTTATTGACTGGAGAACCTTATTTTGCAACAAATCTGTACAAGAAATGTATGACATCTTTTGTGAGAAATATGGGAAGATAGTAGATTGCTGCATACCTGTCACCAAAGTAGGTGTAATTCATGCCAGAGAGAAATGGTTCGATAATGGTTGTAAAAGAGCTAAGGAGTGGAGAGACAAATGCTGGAAAAGGTATAGGAGGAGAAAAAACATAAATGCCTGGCAAACCTACAAAAGAGCAAGAAATGACTACCTAAGTAAAAGGAGAGAGGCAGAGAGAGACTATGAGAGGGACATCACCAGGAAGGCTAAAGAATATCCCAAGCTTTTCCACAGCTTTATCAGAGGAAAACTGAAGGTAAAAGAACAGGTTTTAAGGCTAAAGAGAGCGGATGGAAGCATCACTGAGACTGACGAAGAGATCTGCAAAGAATTGAACAAGGAGTTTCAGTCAGTATTTACAGTAGAAAATACCCCACCCCCTCAGATTGCAGTGATAGAAGCTCAAGGGCCGGTATTAGAGAACATCAACCTTACAGCCACAGAGGTATGCAAAGCGCTGATGGATTTAGATGTTCATAAAGCTACAGGTCCTGATGACATATCCCCTCATGTGCTTAAAAAATGCGCAAACACAATATCAGTGGCACTAAGTATCATATTTAAGGAGTCACTGGAGTCGGGGGAGATTCCAAGATGCTGGAAACAAGCAAATGTGATACCTATCTTCAAAAAGGGAAGGAGGGATACGGCTCTGAACTATAGACCAGTTTCCTTGACCAGCATAGTTTGCAAAGTTATGGAGAAACTACTAAGGAAACATATCTCTCTTCACTTGGAATCCTTCAACTTTTTGTCAGTGAGGCAACATGGCTTCAGAGAAGGTAGATCAACAGTAACAAACTTATTAGAATTTTATGATGAGGTAAGCCAAATCTTACAGGAAAGAGAGGGCTGGGCAGATTGCATATTCCTAGACTTCCAGAAAGCGTTTGAAACTTTTCCACATGGGAGACTTATTAGGAAGCTGCAATCAATGGCTAGAATAGGTGGAAATGGTTTGGAATGGATAAAAACTTACTTAGAAGGAAGGGAGCAGAGGGTTAGAGTAGGAAACTCAGTGTCTGAATGGAGAAGAGTTAGTAGTGGAGTTCCACAGGGTTCAGTTTTAGGGCCACTTTTGTTCCTTGTATATGTAAATGACCTACCAGAGTCTGTAAATTCATTCATGAATATGTTTGCACATGATGCAAAGATTGTGAAGAAAGTAAAAAACGAGAACAATGGTAGAGAACTTCAGGAGGATCTAAATAATCTGCATGAGTGGTCAGAAAAGTGGCTAATGAAATTCAATACTTCAAAATGTAAGGTAATGAGAATGGGTACAAGTGCAAGAAGGCCCAAGCTTGACTACTCGGTGGCTGGAGTACAACTTCAAGAGACAGAAAATGAGAGAGATCTAGGAGTAAACATACTGGCAGATTTATCTCCAGAAATACATATAAATGGCATAGTAAGGGCAGCATATGCATTCCTATCAAATGTAAGGGTAGCCTTCAGGCACATGGACAAGGAAATGTTCAGAAATATTTATGTAACCTATGTGAGGCCAAAACTCGAATATGCAGCCCCCTTTTGGAATCCGCACTTGAAAAAGCACATAGCTAAGCTTGAAAAAGTTCAAAGACATGCCACGAAACTGGTGCCAGAAATACGCAATCTCAGATATGATGAAAGGCTGAGGGAATTAGACTTACCATCACTCGAAGCTAGAAGAGTGAGGGGGGATATGGTGACAGTCTTTTAATTCCTTCATGGTTATGATAGAGTGGATAGGGATCGATATTTTGATATGGCTGGCTCTAGAACTAGAGGTCATAGTTTGAAGCTTCGTAAGAAAACTTCTTTGCAGGATGTAAGAAAATACCTTTTCAGTGTAAGAGTAGTTGATAATTGGAATTGGCTAAGCGAGGAGGTAGTTAATGCTATCTCAATCCATAGTTTTAAGGATAGGTATGATAAGTATCACTAAGTCTAAAATGGAACCGATGAGGAGACGGGAAGATACGAGCTTTGGTCTCTTTCCCGTAAACACAATTAGGTAATCACAATTAGGTAATCACACAGTAGAATTAAAAAATAGGATTCACAACAGTAAGGCAGATATAGTAGCAATTACAGAGACTAAGTTGAGTGAGGACATAAACAGTGTCACAGTTTTTCCTAAGGGCTTCAGAATACTAAGGGTTGAAAGATCTGAGAGGACTGGTGGAGGGATAGCACTGCTCATAAGTGAAAGGATTCAAGTCGAAGAAATAAACTTGGCTATAGAAAGTGAGTTCAAGGAATTTCTTGTTGCTCGCATAAATACTGGGTCAGAGAGCATTATAATAACTGTTGTATACAACCCACCAAGGAACCAAAATAGGCTTGAAGTTTATGAGGAAAGTCATACTATTGAAGTCATAAACTCAGTTGTTAACATGGCACGGGAAAAAAAAATGTGGGATTTTGATTATGGGAGACTTTAATCATAAAGAGATAGATTGGATAAATCTTGACCCACACAGTGGTGAGGACTCATTCGGGGCAAGATTCCTAGATTGCGTACAAGGGAATTTCCTACACCAACATGTAATGGAACCAACAAGGGCCAGGGGTGGGGATGAGCCATCACTACTTGATCTAGTGTTCACAGATAATGTGTTGGATATTGAAAAAATTGAGTATAAACCACCAATTGGAAAGAGTGACCACTGTGTGTTGTTGATGGAGTATATCATTGAAGATATTCTTCCTGAGAGTAGAGGCACTGAGGACATGAGGAGGAACTATCCGAAAGGAGATTACATAAAAATGAATGAGCTTTTTGCAGTTATTGACTGGAGAACCTTATTTTGCAACAAATCTGTACAAGAAATGTATGACATCTTTTGTGAGAAATATGGGAAGATAGTAGATTGCTGCATACCTGTCACCAAAGTAGGTGTAATTCATGCCAGAGAGAAATGGTTCGATAATGGTTGTAAAAGAGCTAAGGAGTGGAGAGACAAATGCTGGAAAAGGTATAGGAGGAGAAAAAACATAAATGCCTGGCAAACCTACAAAAGAGCAAGAAATGACTACCTAAGTAAAAGGAGAGAGGCAGAGAGAGACTATGAGAGGGACATCACCAGGAAGGCTAAAGAATATCCCAAGCTTTTCCACAGCTTTATCAGAGGAAAACTGAAGGTAAAAGAACAGGTTTTAAGGCTAAAGAGAGCGGATGGAAGCATCACTGAGACTGACGAAGAGATCTGCAAAGAATTGAACAAGGAGTTTCAGTCAGTATTTACAGTAGAAAATACCCCACCCCCTCAGATTGCAGTGATAGAAGCTCAAGGGCCGGTATTAGAGAACATCAACCTTACAGCCACAGAGGTATGCAAAGCGCTGATGGATTTAGATGTTCATAAAGCTACAGGTCCTGATGACATATCCCCTCATGTGCTTAAAAAATGCGCAAGCACAATATCAGTGGCACTAAGTATCATATTTAAGGAGTCACTGGAGTCGGGGGAGATTCCAAGATGCTGGAAACAAGCAAATGTGATACCTATCTTCAAAAAGGGAAGGAGGGATACGGCTCTGAACTATAGACCAGTTTCCTTGACCAGCATAGTTTGCAAAGTTATGGAGAAACTACTAAGGAAACATATCTCTCTTCACTTGGAATCCTTCAACTTTTTGTCAGTGAGGCAACATGGCTTCAGAGAAGGTAGATCAACAGTAACAAACTTATTAGAATTTTATGATGAGGTAAGCCAAATCTTACAGGAAAGAGAGGGCTGGGCAGATTGCATATTCCTAGACTTCCAGAAAGCGTTTGAAACTTTTCCACATGGGAGACTTATTAGGAAGCTGCAATCAATGGCTAGAATAGGTGGAAATGGTTTGGAATGGATAAAAACTTACTTAGAAGGAAGGGAGCAGAGGGTTAGAGTAGGACACTCAGTGTCTGAATGGAGAAGAGTTAGTAGTGGAGTTCCACAGGGTTCAGTTTTAGGGCCACTTTTGTTCCTTGTATATGTAAATGACCTACCAGAGTCTGTAAATTCATTCATGAATATGTTTGCACATGATGCAAAGATTGTGAAGAAAGTAAAAAACGAGAACAATGGTAGAGAACTTCAGGAGGATCTAAATAATCTGCATGAGTGGTCAGAAAAGTGGCTAATGAAATTCAATACTTCAAAATGTAAGGTAATGAGAATGGGTACAAGTGCAAGAAGGCCCAAGCTTGACTACTGGGTGGCTGGAGTACAACTTCAAGAGACAGAAAATGAGAGAGATCTAGGAGTAAACATACTGGCAGATTTATCTCCAGAAATACATATAAATGGCATAGTAAGGGCAGCAAATGCATTCTTATCAAATGTAAGGGTAGCCTTCAGGCACATGGACAAGGAAATGTTCAGAAATATTTATGTAACCTATGTGAGGCCAAAACTCGAATATGCAGCCCCCTTTTGGAATCCGCACTTGAAAAAGCACATAGCTAAGCTTGAAAAAGTTCAAAGACATGCCACGAAACTGGTGCCAGAAATACGCAATCTCAGTTATGATGAGAAGCTGAGGGAATTAGACTTACCATCACTGGAAGCTAGAAGAGTGAGGGGGGATATGGTGACAGTCTTTAAATTCCTCATGGTTATGATAGAGTGGATAGGGATCGATATTTTGATATGGCTGGCTCTAGAACTAGAGGTCATAGTTTGAAGCTTCGTAAGAAAACTTCTTTGCAGGATGTAAGGAAATACTTTTTCAGTGTAAGAGTAGTTGATAATTGGAATTGGCTAAGCGAGGAGGTAGTTAATGCTATCTCAATCCATAGTTTTAAGGACAGGTATAATAAGTATCACTAAGTATAAAATGGAACCGATGAGGAGACGGGAAGATACGAGCTTTGGGCTCTTTCCCGTAAACAAAATTAGGTAATCACAATTAGGTAATCACACACACACACACACACACACTAAGCGAGGAGGTAGTTAATGCTATCTCAATCCATAGTTTTAAGGACAGGTATGATAAGTATCACTAAGTCTAAAATGGAACCGATCAGGAGACGGGAAGATACGAGCTTTGGGCTCTTTCTCGTAAACACAATTAGGTAATCACACACACACACACACACACACACACACACACACACACACACACACACACACACACACACACACACACACATATATATATATATATATATATATATATATATATATATATATATATATATATATATATATATATATATATATATATATATATATATATATATATATATATATACATACAATT
>JAXCGZ010020445.1:5000-11740 GCA_037179515.1 Halocaridina rubra
TTGAATTTAACTAAATTTTGAGTGCCCCACTCAGATACTCTCTGCAAATCGGAGTTAAGAGTAGAATAAAGAGTGATACGAGATTGATTACGAGTAACAGATGAAGGTTGTGAAGAAAAGGCAGAGGAAAAGTGAAGGGTAGAATCATTAGCAAAGGCATGAAGAGAAGGAAGAGAGTAGGTGAAAGAACAGAGCCCTGTGGAACACCACTGGTAACAGAGAAAGGGCTAGATGTCGCATCATCAACAACTACATATATAAAACGGTCAGTAAAAGAACTGGAAATCAGAGAACAGAAAGAATGGGTAAAGCCATAGGGAGGGAGTTTGGCCAACAGAACCTTGTGCCAGACTCTGTCAAAAGCCTTAGAGATATCAAGGGCGACGACAAAGGATTCCCCATGGTTCCCCGGAGAAGATGACCATACATGAGTAAGATAGGACAGGATATCACCAGTGGATCTTGCCTTGCGGAAGCCGTACTGGTGATCGGAGATAAGTGAGTTAGATTCAAGGCGTTTCAAGAAGTGAAAATTGAGCAAAGTTTCGAAAACTTTAGCAATAGAGGAGGTTAGGGCAATAGGTCGGTAGTTAGAAGGAATAGAACAGTCACCCTTCTTAGGAACAGGCTGAACTAGAGCATGCTTCCAAGATGAAGGATAGATACTGGCTGACAGAATGAGACGAAAAAGACGGCAAAGCACAGGAGCCAATTCATCTGCAAACTTCTTAGGGAACTTTGAAAGGATACCATCGGGATCAGATACCTGTTCGTCTTGAGCGGAAGACGAACCTTATGAACTTTGCATGAAGAAAGGATAAGGGAGGGCTTAGGGTTTAGAGAGGGGTAAAGACTGAGGAACAGGTGCGCTGGAAACGTTTATAGGAGAGATGGCAGAAAGATGAGAACCAAAGAGAGTGGCTTTGTCAGTGGGAGAGCAAGCTATAGAACTATCAGAATGAATGAGAGGGGGAAAGCTTGAGTTACAGAAGTTTTTGGAGAGGTTTTTGGCTAAGGACCAAAAGCATTTGCCAGTGGGAGAGGAGTTAAGGTCATCAACTTTCCTTCTTATAAAGGAAGCCTTAGACCTTCGAATACGAGCAGTACAGCGATTCCTAGCTATAATAAAAGCAGAACGATTTAAATCGGAAGGAGACGCTTGGTTAGATCAGTGAGCCCAATTCCTAGCCTGGATAGCCATGGAGCAAGCACGATCAAACCAAGCTTTAGGGGGAGAGAAAGTTTTTGTAGAAGAGAGGATGTACGCCTCCATTCCCACGGTCATGATCTCGGCAACTTTTAGAGCTACCTGATTAGGGTTGTGGGGCCGAAAACAGTAGTCATCCCATGGGAAGTCAAAGAGAAAGTTATGTAAATTTTCATATTGGGTACTCTCGAAGTGCCAAAGGCGGCGCAGATTAGAAGGGATTGGTGGTGGGGGAGCGAAAATGGACGAGACTGAGATCATAGAGTGGTCAGATTTACCAAGAGGGGAAAGTACAGAATAAGAGTAGCTTGAAGGGTTAAAAGTAAAAAATAGGTCAAGAGTGTTTGCAGCATGTTCGTGACGATCAGGAACGCGTGTAGGATGTTTGATAATTTGCTCCAGATCGTGAGTAATAGAGAAAGTAAGGGCCTCGCTTCCTCCTACGTCAGTGTGAGCAGAAAGAAGCCACTCACTGTGGTGTACATTGAAGTCTCTAATGTAGAGAACTTTGGCAAGTGGGTTAGAAGATTGCAAGGACTCATGGCACGAGGACAGATATTCAAAGAAAGACACAAACTCGGTGGAGTTTGGAGAACAGTAGCAGAAGCAAAGGAAGATAGTGGTAGTGGAGAGATAGACTTTTGTCCAGAGAACGTCAAAATCAGGAGATTCAAGCTCCATGAGCCTCGCAGTAGGAGTGTTAGTGTTGCAGTAGGCACAGACCCCACCTTTGGAACGAAAACGCGAATGCAGATTATAGTGAGAGATTTGAAATGGGTCAGTGAAAGCATGTATAAACAGCTGGGTTTCAGATAGGAGGAGGAGGTTAGGAAGGAAAGTGCCCAAGTGCTGTTCCACAGATGAAAGATTAGAGTACAGCCCACGATTGTTAGAATAGTGAAGAGTGAAAGAAGCAGATCTATTGGGAGGTGCAAGGTTAAGGGCAGAACCATTACTACCACCAGGCATGTCTGCCCTCAATCCAATAGTGGAGTCAACACAAAGTCAGTGGAGTTAGGAGAACAGTAGCAGAAGCAAAATTACATAGTGGTAGTGGAGAGATAGATTTTTAACCAAAGAACATCAAAGTCAGGAGATTAAAGGTCCATGAGCCTTGCAATAGGAGTGTTAGTGTTGCAGTAGGCACAGGCCCCACCTTTGGAATGAAAACGAGAATATAGGTTATAGTGAGAGATATGAAATGGGTCAGTGGAAGCATGGCTAGACAGCTGAGTTTCAGATAGGAGGAAGAGGTTAGGGAGGGAAGTACCCAAGTGCTGTTCCACAGACGAAAGATTAGAGTTCAGGCCACGAATGTTAGAATAGTGAAAAGTGAAAGAGGCAGCTTGTATTGAAAGGTGCAAGATTAAGGGCAGAACCATTACTACCACCAGGCGTGTCTGCCCAGAAGCCAGTAGTGGAATCAACAATATCCCAGAGATTCTTCGCACCCCTCTATGCAGGGTATTGGGGGCCATAAACTGTGAATCTTCCATAAATAATAGCAAATATGAGGATAAAAGAGGACAGAAAGAAACAGATATGGGGAGTGTTGTGACATGTCAAATGTAATGGAATAGCAAGAGATGTGTAACGAATACACCCGAATATTCGGTGTAGCTGTAGTCATAAGAAATTAACCGTTTTGAAGGAAGACTCAACCCGGAGCTGTCTGGATCAGTCTTAGTTGTATCCATAATACCTTCAGTCGTAGTCTTTTAACGGGCAGCTGGAGTCATGGCCAACTACTAAACATACATACATTCATGCATACATACATACATACATACATACATACATACATACATACATGCATACATACATACATACATACATACATACATACATACATACATACATGCATGCATGCATGCATGCATGCATGCATACATACATACATACATACATACATACATACATACATACATACATACATACATACATACATACATACATACATACATACATACATACATACATACATACATACATACATACATACATACATACATACATACATACATACATACATACATACATACATACATACATACATACATACATACATACATACATACATATGTTGTTAACAGAAAAGTCATTATGCAAGTAAAAGGGGTTACTGATACAGCTTATGAAAAAATTTTCTTCTGTTCCTAACGTGCAGTAGGATTATGTAAGAGAAGGAAAACATAGTATCAGTGTAAAAACGCACTTCTGTTCAGTTATAACAAAGTGAAATGTATTCTGAACATATATAAAACAGAATAACAAAGGAAAATAATATTTGTCTTGCAAATACTACCTTCCCACTTCCGTGGGGGGGGGGGAGACTAAGATCTGGAATAGATCTCTATCACGGAAATAGAGAAGTCTTTTCACTTGTGACCTTTGAGAGTGAAAAAAGAAAGAAATATCCTGAAGGCCGGTGGATAGGCTATACGCTAAGTCTTCCAAGAGAGGATTCGGAGGATATCTTTTTCTTCCTTTGGATTGCCTGAATTCAATCTATTCCTTTGCATTTATTCACAAGAGCCATTCGGTGATGGCAACATTTGTATCTGCCAAAATAGGGATTGAAAGGTTTTCCTTTGGATCAGCTCTTAAGAAAGAGTGGAAAAAATAAAATATACAGCATTTTGGAATAAAACATGGCTTCAATATGCATTTCAAGGCTTTCATGTTGTTCTATTCAGCTACTAAGAAAAGTAAGTGCCGTAAGACTTTATATATATATATATATATATATATATATATATATATATATATATATATATATATATATATATATATATATATATATATATATATATATATATATAATTTCTTGCAACTTACCAATATTATGGTACTATATCTGATATCTTTCAAAAATGAAAATCAATGAGAAAATTCATAAAGCCTCAGAGATTAGCCCAATGGCCTTTATATCTTCAGTAATACTCCATTTTGAATATCAAATCTCTAACCCAGTAATATAACGCGAGAGGTCTGTCATATTGATGAAGCCTCTCTTGAAAAGTAATTCTTAAGTATTTGCACTAATTTCCCTGAGGGAAATTAGCTTAAATATTGAAACATGGATTATTAGTAACTATCTCAAGGTAAAGTACACGTCTTAACACATGAGATTTTTATACAGAGTATGAAAAGACTCACATATTAAGGTTATTGGCTTAATGACATTTACCTCTCCTTGCAAGGTTGCATTCCTTTTCAGATTATTTCCATTGTCATGATAATCTTCACTTGCTCTTTTGCACCTTATTTATAAACACTGAAACTCAAAATAGTTACTGGCGACGTATAAGTCTCATAAAGGTTCAAGTATGATTAAATAACAAACCTGGGATTGGGAAATGTGAGAAAGATAGCATAAATATAATCACATCCACAACACCAATATATAGGGAATATTGTAAAGGAAAAGATATATGGAAGTACTTATTTCAAATACATATTCTGCAGTGTTTTGATATATATATATATATATATATATATATATATATATATATATATATATATATATATATATATATATATATATATATATATATATATATTCCTGTATCCAAGCCATATTTTACAATTTATATAGTTTGCAAAATTAAATCTATCAAGAAATAAGCCTTTTCTATCTTTGCCTTTACTTAAAGGGTACAGTAAAATGAGTAAAGCATTGAAATAACGACAAAGGGATTCGATATGAGAAGACTGACAAAGGAGATTTTCTCTAGAACATAAATAGTGATTAATCTGAAGAAGCTTATTATTGTTTCAGATGGAAGACACATAAACATTACGACTTAAAGTGAAACTCTTGGCAGTATAAAATTGAACAGTCTGATCCTCTCCTTTACCAGAATATTTGATACATCATTTCATCATCAGAGATACTCTTTTCCACTGTCTGGTGTATGGAATGGCAAGCCATATTAAACTTGATGATAAAAATGATGTTAAAAAAAGCACATATATATATATATATATATATATATATATATATATATATATATATATATATATATATATATATATATATATATATATATATATATATATATATATATATATATATATATATATATATATATATATATACATATGTTCATTCCTTTAAATTGTTTATATAGGCAGAAGGTAGAAGATAAGATCGTTCATTCTCGGTTATGTCCAGTCCGAGTTGGAAGGAGAAAAAGCCCATTCATTTTGTTACATAAGTTAGGGTTTGGCCGGAGCAGATTCAGGTATTTTCAAAAGAGACACATCACACTCCAGGCTTTGAAGCACCATTAAGAAAAGGGTTACACTCGAAGGGTGAAAAGGGCACTCGTCCACAAAGCTTGAAGGATACACAGCATTGGAGCAATAGCATGGTACAGTCTGGGCAATACTTTGTGCAGGGATAAAAGGGTTGAGCAGTCTCAGGCTTTCTTACCGGATAGCTGGCCCTGCTTGATGGAGTGATATGTCCTCATCCTAATGATGTCACGTCCTGCTTGACCTTGGTTGGGGCCAGAGTGGTCTTGATGTTGCTGGCACGAGTTTAGAAGGTTTCACTCGGGATGTTAGTCGACATTTAATGGGGGGACATTTTTTATAAGAGTTTGTCGTTTGGTATTAATGATTTTAAACAAACGATATCAGTATGTTTAGTTACATATTGGAAAAAAATATACATATCCTGTATATAGTGTATTTCATAACATAAAAGCACTCGATGAAATAAGCTTTTAGAAGTTAAATTAAAGCTTGTCGATCCTCATATTCTGTCTTTAAGGAATATTTAGTTCACACTTGAGTATATATATATATATATATATATATATATATATATATATATATATATATATATATATATATATATATATATATATATATATATATATATATATATATATATATATATATATATATATATATATATATATATATATATATATATATATATATATATATATATATATATATATATATATATATATATATATATATACACACACATATATATATATATATATATATATATACATATATATATATATATATATATATATATATATATATATATATATATATATATATATATATATATATATATATATATATATATATATATATATATATATATTTTGGTTGATATAATATTCGAAACTTTTTTTGAGAAGATAGACAAAAATGGCTATAGATATAAAGTACTGCATCCTTTATTCACGTTTCTGTAAACGTGCGATGCTTTATTTATTTTGTGATAGGAAATAGAACCTACATATATCTCATATATAATGGCAGAGATATACACACTACTAGTAATTAGAATATCTCACTCTGATGGTGGTTTATAACCATGCATTTTATATATTTTATTTTCTTTCTACTGCTTTCCATCGGTCTCTATAATATGGATTTGCAGCGGTCACCACGTAAGAGAAGAATATAAATTTTTATGAAGTCATTCTAGAATAAAAAAAAAACAGACATAAAATATACTTAACTATATAAATATATGTATTTTTATATACATATCTATATC